>OX578285.1:55133401-55183401 GCA_951217055.1 Gerris lacustris
GTACTTTGTACTTTATCTACGATTGTTAGATTTAAATAATAAATACAGAAAAAAATAAACTTTCTGTATGTAAGTTCGTATCTCTCTCTTGATATAGATGGAAATTATTCTTGAGTTGTATTTTTTGCCGAATTAATTATTTCTGGAAGAGTATTATTCTCCACATTTTCGTCAAAGTAACTTGATTCACTCATTGATTCACTAAAAACTCGATATAAACAGTTACTTTAATAAAAGAACCGCAAATTAGTTTTGTTAAATGTAAACAAACTCGCTAATCGTGCGTAAAGCTAAAGAATTCCTCTTCTTACCGCCCTAGGGTGGGTAGGTGTTCTTCAGAACTATGAGACGCGCATGCGCAATAAATACAAGTAGGTAAAGAATCACTTTCTACGCATCTAAACAGAGATACAATGTTTATATTTCGTATCAATCGTAGTTAAAAGTATTTATATTTTACCAACATAACGTAAACCGAAAAAGATGTGTCTGTATTAACAAAATTGTGGGGGGGGGGGGGGGGGGGTGCGTCATAGAGCTTAGGGGGGGGGGGGGGGCACCCCTGTATACTCATAGTGATACTTATACTATGAAGGCGTGCTCTCCCTTTTACTTCACATATTGCTGGCTTTACTGTACCTGCGTGTGTGTATATATATACATTACTGCCTGTTACTTCATACTTTAAACAGAGCACTTTTCAATTAAACTAAACACTGCAGTTTAATTACTTCCTATTTTTGAACTTCCTACTGCCTGCATTAGACAGTCTTCGGATGTCGCCTTTTGGAACTTAAGGCCGTTTCGATCTGCCTTAAAGCTGTTCTGGATAGAA
Source organism: Gerris lacustris (assembly GCA_951217055.1). Lineage (NCBI taxonomy): Eukaryota > Metazoa > Arthropoda > Insecta > Hemiptera > Gerridae > Gerris > Gerris lacustris. The sequence continues at coordinate 55,134,237 of OX578285.1, forward strand.
GACGACTCAGGTCATAGTCTCCGACTTAGAATATATATATTTATTTCTTTCTTCTTTATTCTTATTTTTTTAGGGTTTACATTATATGTTTTTTAACTTATGATTTCTTGGTACCAAACTTATATATATTATATTATATTTTTTTGTATTCCTTCAGCTTAATATTTCTATCAATGGAACTTCTTTTATTTTATGATTAAGTATACACTTCTTTCAAAATGCAGCTTGTTATTTTTTTATTTGCTACTAAAGTTAGATACTCCCATCCTATGGTTTTTACAGTTACTTTTATTATTTAGCGTCAGGCAGTCAGTGTGTCAGGTTGATGAACCACCCTGTCGGCTAACACTCAATATTATTTTCTTTGCCGACTGGGGAGTGAACAAAGCCTGTTCACCCAGAGTTCAATAAAAGTGTTTTTGTTTAAATTGTTTTTTCAGGGGCTAAGCAATTTTTCCGAAGTTTCCTTGTTCCCTCAATTTATCTTTAAAACTGGTTTCCCCGTTCCCCTGTTTTCCCACATCAAGCCCCTAGGTGGTTTGGATAGGTTTTTATATTTTATTACTTATTTTCTTTTATTTCCTGGTTTATACTTTCATCCTCCTTGTTCTTACCCTTTTGAACGGGATGGCGCCCAAATTCACCAGTTATACCTCAGGCGAATTTACCCCTCCCTACTGCCGACTGAGTTGGGAAAATCCTTTACTTAAATTAGCGATGTCTTTGATTATTAAGGCTATAACATATCCTTCTAAAGTGTTGAGCTGTTTAGTAGCCGCTGCAAGTTGTAAGGTTTGCGTTTGTAGCTTGTTACTACACTTGTCAAATCTTTCTAGCATTTCCAGGGCCTATTTAACAAATGGGCCCAGTGGGCCCCGGCCCAGGGGCGCAGAGGTATTGGGGCGCACGAGGTTAGGCCCAACTAAATCTATTTTCTAAGGAACTAAATTATTCCCGGGAAAACCGCTCATACCGTCAGGTTTGTTTTGACTACATTTTAGCATTTTCTAATCAAAATCGTCGGAACCGTTTTCGAGAAATAATTTTTTTTCATGTTTTTTCAGAGTTTTTGGGGGTACCGCCCCCCAATCCAAATTTGAAGCGAAAATTAATTTCTCGCCTCGGGGTATGATTCTTCTGAACATGTATGCCAAATTTCGTCAAAGTCGGCCTAGTAGTTTAGGCTCCAGGCGTCTGCATAGATAGACGACAACCAAATAGTTTTTAAAAACCACTTTTTTGGACTAAGGGGACCTCAAAACGTGTAAATCCATCAAACTAAAACTTTCTCTTTATATGAGACAATAATAAACTAAACAATTTTATGGTTCTTTTCATTGGGCTGATTTTGAAGATATAATTATTGAATTTGCTATGAAAAAATCGGTCTGAGACAACTCAGACAAACTTTCTGATATACGAGTTCATAACACTAAACCCAGTACTTCCAATTGCAAGTTTTGGTAGTTACATTTAATTATTATTGAACATTTCATGAAAATTAGAGGTGGTTAGAGGTGGTTAGAGAGCGCATCACATGCTTACCGCGGGTCTGAGCATGTAATTCCATAGAAAAGCAATTTCACAACTTTGAAATTGTTTTTCAAGAGCTTTTGCTTCCAATCGAGCTCCAGGATTTACAAAGGGATCTTCAGATAACGCCCTCAGAGAATTTTGGATTTCCTTATATCCTTTTACTACAGCATTCGGGGCATCTGCTCTAGCTGACCACCTGGTATCAGATAGAGATTTTACCACAGGTGTATGGTTTTTGCCCAAATGCTCTTTTACAATGTGCCATATGTAAGTTGAGAAAAAATTATTGAGTTTTTGTATAATACTACTGTTGTCTGTTGATATTGAGATTTAATTTTTGACATTTGCCTTTAGAGGGGAAAACATATTACAGTATTATACACACTATTATACATACATTTTTTATTATTTAATTTTTTTTATTTATTGTTTGTAAAAAAGTTGTCTTCGAAGATTTTGCGCCCCACAAAATCTAGCGCCCTGGGCTATAGCCCAGTTAGCCCCTTTACAAATTGGGGCCTGTCTGGAGGTAAAATTCCCCATCGGGCCCCAAGGCATGATTGGTGATGAAATAAGAAAACAGAAAACTAAATCTACTGTAGAGGAAAAATCGCGTTTATAAACTCATGAATAACTATAACTAAAATTTTTCATGACAGAAGTGCAATTTGTGGAATTAATTTAAGCCACTTATATTGTTATAATTCTATTAGCTATTTACATTAAGAATTCAGAAACAAAGTATTTATATAATTAGTTACCGAACTGATTCCTGATTCTTTTTATATCTTTATTTTATTGAATTAAGATCGGCTCACGGCTCACAAAATTGTTAATGGTAATAATGTCATTAACAAAGTTAGTCAGTGGCGTAACTAAGGAATCCGGCGCCCTCCCCCCCCCCTCAAACTTTAGAGAATGCATCCCTTTAATTTTTTAAATTCACCCCTGCCATTCTCTCTCTGTCTTCGGGGACAGATGGAGTGGGGACGATAAAATAATGTTTAATAAACTCAATAATGCGTTTTGTTTGTGTAGTATACATAGAATCATAAACTCTTTTGCCCCGCATAGTATACCACTTGCAATTTTTAGGGTTTTTGAGATACTTCTCAAAACCCTTATGCCGAGGGTGATATGTCCGTCTTTCCGTCGCTCTTTGGTTCATAGGGCCCGAAGCGTTTAAGCGAAAGTGCTGAAATTTGAAACACTGGTGTAACTTTTTGACCCAACCACAGGAAAAATATACAGAACTTCAAAATTAAATATGCGCATGCGCCAGTAGCGTACACAGAAAAATTTTTCGGGGGGGGGGGACCTTACCTTGACTGACTATATGCGGGTTTCGTATACCCCATAATTTATAATAAATTGCAATTTCTCCCCCTTTGAACACTCTCATTTCAATTTCTAACCTCATATTTAATAATATTAAAATCCTATGAGATAACACCTAAAAAATTACATAGAGGCTGTAAAACTTTAAAAAAACTCAGGCCTCAATGTATTGGGTTTTAGATTACTTGTAGTAATCAATACAAAATATTGTCACCTAAGTAAATAGTCTGCCAATAGGTGTGGCACTTAGCTTCCTCGCGTACTATTTCGTATACTTTAATGATTCTATAACCAATTATTGTTAAATTTATTTAATTTTCCCCAGTTTTTTAAAACTGTCAAAATTTGATACAATGCGATCGTTCTAAAGTGCAAATATTATGTCTCCGATTTCAATAATTCCAAAACAGAAATCCGTTTCAGTTTTCAGAGAAATTTTTTGGTCCCGTCTGTCTGTCAGTCTGTCTCTCGCTCATTTTTTGCGAACATATCTTAAAAACTACTCGTACTCGTTCGGTTTTTATGAAATTTGGATGGCAGATAATTATAGCATAATTATTAGCCCATTGTAAATTGCTGGTCCCATATAAGTTTCAACCTCCTGCACCCATTTGTTGCTTTTCCACATGTGCACTCACATACATTTATTTACACCTATATCTTCTAATGTACTCATCCGATTTTTATTAAATTTGACTGATCGAAAGTAACTCACAGATTAATTTGATCTGTCTGCGTTGTTTAAATTTTGCTAAATTGATACTTTAAATCATGTAAAAATCAAACAAATTTTGACACATTTAAAACGAAGGGAAAATATTCTACACACAACCCTGGTCCAAAACAAAAATTTGCTAATGCAATTCACAATCCCTTATCCTATCTTTTTCAAATTTAGGAAAAGTCTATTATGCATATCATAATTCAATTCAATTTAAGTCCGAGTTGACTCGGGCATCATTTAATATAATGTGCTTAACACCCAGGCTGAGCCGTCAATCGGGCCTAATATTGAATGCATCTCAATTAATGAATCAATTTTGATGCATTTATTTCAATGGACAAAATCCGGGCCCTCTAGCAAACAGGCCGATTTATTGCACTCCTAATCCTAATTCAATTCATTGCACTTAATTCTGTAGTCAAAATTCCGGGCCTAGCTGTAAACTCAGACCAATCTAGTTAACGTATCCTAATTCAATTCAGGGCATTTAATTCCATTGGCTAAAAATTCCGGGTCCGGAAGGCAATTGGACTGATTTAGTTTAGGAATCCTAATTTAATTCAATGAATCTAATTCCGTCAGCACAAATACGGGCCCAGCCGACAATCGGGACAGTCTAGTGTTTAATAGTTTTAGTTTCATCGGCAAAAATCCGGGCCAAGCCGGCAATTTGGCCGACTTAATTTATGCTTCCAAATTTAATTCCATCGGCAAAAATCCAGGCCTAGCCGGCAATCGGGCCGGTATAGTGTTTAATAGTTTTAGTTTCATCAGCAGAAATCCGGGCCACGCCGGCAATTGGGCCGACTTAATTCAGGCTTCCTAATTTAATTCTATCGACAAAAATCCGGGCCTAGCCGGCAACCGGGCCGGTATAGTTTTTAATAGTTTTAGTTTCATCGGCAAAAATCCGGGCCTAGCCGGCAATCGGGCCGGTATAGTTTTTAACAGTTTTAGTTTCATCGGCAAAAATCCGGGCCTAGCCGGCAATCGGGCCGGTACAGTTTTTGTTTCATCAAAGGGGCCAGGGCCCCTTGCCCCCCCCCCCCCCCCCCCCTGTGTACGCCACTGGCATGCGCAACTCCAAAAAAATGTGGTAAACTCAAAAATTTATCAAATGAAAGCTGCTGATGAGTAGGAGTAGGACGCAAATATATATATGCTATTTTAAATTTTTCATTCCTTATGAGGTAAAAAAATCAAAATATACCACAAAAAAATTCCCCCCTCCCCAACCACTATATAATGGCTGGACCTAAAATTTCGAAATAATTCATGCTAATGCCTTATTGTGGGGCGATGAAAATTCCGGGAGTTCATCCTAAATTTTAAAAATTGCCAATTTTGGGCGCGAAAATTTGAAGTGCGCCCAAAATTTTATTTTTTTTAAATTTTGAGTGGGTATCAAATGAAAGCTGCTGAAGAGCAGGACACAAATATATATATGCTTTTTTAAATGTTTCATTCTTTATTGGTTTTATAAGTCAAAATATACTCCCAAAAAATCCCCCCCCCCCCAAACACTATATAGCGGCTGGTCCTAAAATTTTGAAATAATTCATGGTTATACCTTATGGTGGAGCCATGAAAATGTTCTGAAAAAATGCAATTTATCTAGTCGTTATTACTGATTAAGAACATTCGATCCCCCAGGGGGTCCTGGGGGATCGAACCCAGGACCCTTGAGATAGAAGGAAAAAATTCATTATTACATAACGGGTATGCTTAATCATCTACAAAACCCTAAAAAGTACTTGGACGCGAGTACTTCCCTGTGATTTTTTGTTATTTGTTTTCCATAGACTCCTTACCTGCCTAATAATGAATTTTCCCAAACATATTAACTTCAAATGTGTTGTAAACAGCTGACTCAGTACTGCTCACTTTTACCGGTTTTTTTTGTAGCCAATTGTAAAAAATAAAAGGGGGGGGGGGGGGGGCACGGGGGACACGTGCCCCCCCCCAAAGCCAGACCTAAAATTTAAGTATGTGTAAGGTAGAATAATAACAAGATTTTATTATGTCTGTAACAGAATTATAATATTGAATTAGATACAATTATACAAACATTGTTATAGTTCCAAATAAATAAATACAATAAAATATTGGATAGTAAATAATATAGACAAACATACCTGTAACAGAATAATTAAATTACAAGCTATTAAACACCTCTTAATAGATCTCATGAACTAACTGCACAAAATAGTCAAATATAAATTAATAAATAATATCTGTTAGACATCGTTGTCCTAGCAACGATGTCAATCTAAATAAAAACAAAACAAAACAAATAACTGACAGTTATTTACACCCCCCCCCCCCCCCCCCCCTCAAGTCACTTTTCTGGTGAAAAAGGTGACAATTTGCTGCAGTGGAAGAAGTTGGATTCTTTTTTTCTCTTCCCACAGTCGACTTCATATAATGATGAAGATATCCTATTAAGAATGGTGAAAGGTCCAACTCTTACTCTATCCATTTTCTTTCTATTTATTTTGCTTCCATTTTCAACGTAAACTTGATCACCAACTTTAAATTCATGCTCTATTCTGCTCCTATCAAATCTTTTTTTGTTTGCTTCAAAACTTTTCATAGAGAGTGCTAAATTTCTATCTGCTACTAAATCTCTTTCTGGTAGGTCAAAAGGAGTAATTTTTGATTGAATGCCAAATAATAAATATTCTGGTTCAAATTTTGTTGAGCTATGTCAAATTTATTGATCAAATTTTGTTGAGCTAACTGTCTTATTGTAATCATTCACTCATTCGTTAGCTATAACAGACCAAGCACGTTTGTCTCCACTATTTATTCTGCATCTTATCCTATTAACTAATGTCTGGTTTAACCTTTCATTTAGTCCATTTGATTGGGGACAATCAATGCAGGTAAATACTATCTGTATACCCATCTTCTGTAGATATTTCTTAAGTTCTCCTGAGTTTATTCCAGTATACTGGTCGGCTAATATAATTTTAACTAACCCAGGCTACGCCCATGCTTGGGCGGATAACGTTTTCCGACGAACTCAGCCTGGGCATTGGTTAAATGAACATGTGTACCAATTTTCATCTAACTCGGTGATCTTTTACTCAAGTTATCGTCATCTGTAAATTTCGTGACGGATTTGGCGTGACGGTGATTTTGTGACGGTGATTTTGGTCGTTTTTCTCGGATTCACTCCCAGGCTCCAGAACGTGCCATAAGGAACTTCGTTCCAAAAACAAATAAATTTATACACTGCACACTTGTCAACATATTTAAATTTACTTTACATTGGTTTTCACCAATGAAAACTCGTCTACAAGGTCGTCAACAGCCATCTTAGCCTGGTGCTGCCGCCCCTAGGCACGTGCCTATAGTGCCTAGTGGGAAATCCGGCACTGCTCATATTATGTTTAAGTATATGTAGCCTTTTCTTTTACAATTATTGTGATTTTTCTTAGCTGATAAAATTTGTTGACCTCCTCAAAATTTTTTGGGGCTTAGCCCCCCCCCCCCCAAGCCCATACCTTCGGCCGCCTATGTTTGTAATAAGTGGTTTATTATTTTATTTAGTTATTTTTTTATAAGCAATCCCCCGCCCCGACCTAGGGGGTCCCCGCTACATTGTGTCGCCCGGGGCCCCGCAAGATCTAGATCCGCCACTGACAATGGAACCTCATAGTAAACTTTGATAAATATAAAATAATGGGGTAATAATAATTATAGGATTGAGGAACTAAGGGCGATAATCCTTCGTATACGTGTTCCTAAAGGATGAAGGGAGACTAAACTGTCTCTTGCCTGTTGAAACTAACCTATTCTCAGATCAGATAACTAACTCATTGTTCACTTATGGTATTTCTTCCTTTTCTTATGAACCCACAATATTCTTAAAATTCACAATATTCTTCAATATTCTTTTCTCTTGAATTTTATACATTTAATATAAACAAATAATTTTTTTCTAATTGAGTTATATTTGTTTTACCCACACCGTCTCTAAAAAGAGAATACATTCTCGTAGCCACTAATGACTTACAGGCTAATAATTTGTCCCATGACTCATTGGGCTACATCTTGTTAGCGAAGGTGGCAGATCTTCTACTGCTGTGCAGATAGATTCGTTTTAATAGATAGATTGAAAAAAGAAAAATCGTCGATCGCGACGACATTAAGATCGTCAGAGCAACAACGACCCTGGCAGTCGTCCGGCCCTTGATTGCGTAACTGTGAATTACCACAGGGGGTGTACTGATGTACTGGGAGGCATTTGATATTTTCCGAGGAATAAAGAGGGAAGTCGGTGGTAGAGTTGTAGGCGCCGGTCGGGCTGGCGCTTTTACAAATCAATACCGGCTCGGGTCGGTGGTACCGCCATCTTGCACTTGTGTCTAAAGCCACTCGGAGCTCTGGCACTCGACCGTCCTCCTTCGTGTCGGATACACTTACAACTCATATTTTGGTGTGATCTTACTTCGTCTCCTAGGGCTTAAGTTTCCACTTCCTAGTGGCGTATTTACCCCCAGTATATTCAGGTAAGTTCTCTTGCTTTCACGTTTGCCGTATGTTTAACATTTTACAAATCGTTCCTCGAGTCTCCGGACTCTGTTTTCGAAACAACCCTTTACCCGTCTACTGCCGTTTTCTTTACGGTTTTTATTTGCCAATTCGATAAGCCTAGATCGAAACTTACTTTAGGTTTATCCGTATGAAAAAAACAACTTATTTTTAACATAGCCACCCCATTCTAAAAGCCTCTTGATTTGACCCTTTCAGCACGAGTAATTATTAACTAGATTCGTCGATCCGATTTGAGGCCTATTGGTGGTAAGCGGTTTTCCCATATTCCGCATAAACTCTTGGAGCCCTTCCTTTGATCGTTTTCATTTTTATTTCTGTAAATATTTTTAGATAAACAAAAGTCTTGTGCATGATAACTAAAGGCGCATAACAAGGTAAAAGGTCGGACAAAAGGAACCGATCAATGGAGAAGCGACCTAGAAAAAGCGTGAATCGAGTTCTCTGGACTTAATTATCTCCCATTCTGTCGAGTTTCCTCTCGAAACCCATTTTTAATATTAATTTGTGTTTTCGTGATTCTTTAATCTTACAAAGTTAACTTAATGTATCGCTAGAAATAGAGACCGCTGCAAGACCCTGCACCTAAACTTTTTATTTCTTGTAATTTGTCGATTTTGTCACTTAAAATGGAAGGCAAGAAGCATTAGAACCGAACGGTTATAATTTGCTGGTGTAGGTTTAATTATGACAGGGATGTTATTATGTTTCTAGTATTCAAAAGATATATTGTTACTTCCTACTAAATAAATCTTTCCATTTCAAAACTACTCATTATTATCGGATAACCAACATTTATGTAACTTAATTATTATTTCTAAAACTTTTGTTTCACTTTATTCCTTATCAAAAATGTGCACTATAATTTAAACTGTATTTATTTTTTTTTATTTTTTATTTTTTTTTATATTTATTTATTTATTTTTATTTATTTTTTATGAAATTATAATTAGTTTAGATATATTTGATACCTCTATTGTTATCATATATATATATATTTTTTTTATTTCCTGGCAATTTTCCATTCAGATTATATATTTACAATGTACCTTCTTACTTCTTTTTAATTTGCCCTTAAACGTTATACACATGTGAATTTCTTACCTATCGACATAATATGTTATATAATGTACAATGCATTAATTAAATTGTGTGTTAACTAACATAAAATAGGAGAAAGTGGGGGAACTGTACGCACTATAATATTCGTATTTTTAATGGTCGCAGAAGTCTCCAGTCGGTACTGAAACCTAAAGGCAAATAAAAGAACTTAAAAACCCTTCAGGCTCAAACCTGTTGTCAAGGTCAGTAGGCAGTAAAGTGAAAGACTTGGTACGTGATGACATCGATGTTATTTTCGCCCTGTAAAAAAATAAATGTATGCTTCCAATTCTGTTTTGTTTGGGTTAACCAAATTAATGTTTGAAAACTAGAAGTATTTATGAATACACACATGCGTGCTTGACTTTAGTTAATAGGCAGTATCTTTATTAGAAAAATTAGATATATTTCTTAGTACGCGTTTGGGTAAATGTACCTACGCGGTGGGGCGCATGCTAAAATAAATAAAAAATAATACAAATTACCATATTTTTTTTACTAATAGTGCGATTTTAAAAAAGATATTGTTCTAAAGTTATAATTAATTATTATAAAATTAAATTTCAACTTTTGAAGCAATAGCATTTTGTACTTCCGCACACTGTTACCCAACCGCGTGCGCACAGTTACTCTAAAGGGAAACCGTGCGCATATGCAAATAATTACACTTAATTTAAGTAGCTAAAACTATCAAAACAACATTTTATTTTTATTGGAAAAAAAATCAGGGAAACTACAATAAATAAGAAAATATTATTTGGGTTTATTATCAGTTCAAGTACGAAAAACTAATAGAGTTAGAGTAGATTATGCTCAGGTGCGCACAGTTCCCCCGCTATCCCATATACTTAAATGACTTAAATCATGTAGGTGAACGTGTTATTTACATGCCATATGTGTAAATAACAATTATGTATGTATTAAAATAAAAATAATCGATTAGCTACTTTTGACTTTTAATCTTGTACATTTTTATATTCATTTGAATTTTTAACGGTACTTTTTTAAATTCAATGATGCGCAATAGAGTGAAAATAAATTATACACAAGCCCGAGTACTTACGCAATTTTGTTACTAACTTGTCACTTTGTGTTAGCAAAATTACTTGTTGCTACTTTTTATTTTTTTAACTTGCAACATTGCCACATCTCGTTGTCTAAAAAACTAAATCCGTAGTTATAACGATGAAATGTATATCATTCACTTTATAATGTCCAGATGTATAGTAAAGTATAAATGATAGGAAAAAGTAGTGGGTTACTTTTATTTACAGTAAAAATGTATAAGCTTTTTTTAGGGTCCGTAGGCAAAACCAAGGACCCTTATATTTTCCTGCGTGTGTCTGTCAGTCCGTCCTGTCGCATGCTCTCACGGCTACACCTTTCGTCCGATCACTTTGAAATTTGCCATGTATGTGACTTGTACCTACCCACATATTTTAAAAATATAGCGACATATAAAAAAAAAAAATCAAAAAAATTAGGGTAAAAAAACTTAAGGGTTAAAAATTTTACATTTTTTTTCGACACCGTGAGGGGTATCATATGAAAGGGTACGTCGAGCTGATTACAAAAATATATAATTCTTTGGTTATAACTTTGATAGGGCGAGCGTAGGCGAGTTTGAAGCGGATGTGAAACGTGCCCCCCCCCCCTCTATCTCGTTTATGTGAAGTGCAAAAAATCTGAAAAAATTTCCTGAACAATCTTCGACCAAAAGTAAAGATACCACTTTTTGGAAATTTCGAAAAAAAATATTATTTTATTTTTTATTGACAAAATACGCTTTTTTATAATTATGGTCTTTTCGATGTATTTATATGGTTGTAGTCCGGTTCAGTGGCAAAAAAATACTTTATCGGAAGTTTGTCTATGTGTTTTGAGATTATCAGACCCATAGGATAGTTCAAAGTAAGCTTTTTAGCATTTTAAAAAAACACCATCAATAGGGTACAACTTAAACTATACAGTGTGGCCTACGGACCCTCACTGTGTGCTGACCAGCACACACTTGACCTGTTTATTTAAAGAATTTATTGCTCGTGTTTCAACAGAAAATATAAATCTAAAGATAGGAATGCTGAATAAAAGTCAAAACACAAAATCCACCCGTTTATTGTGAAACCACCCCGCTACTTAACCCTACTGTTAAATACAGACTGGTTGGTTATCAGTCTCAGTCATCTGATAAATGAGTATCAGTTGACTGATGATGAACAACTATGATGAACCCGCTCTGTATTAAACATTAGCTATTGTTTAATAAAGACAAATTGGTCCTCGGTCAACTGATAATGAGTATCAGTTGACTGAATGATGAGAACTAACATTGGGTGAATAATAAAAACTTGCTAACTCCATAACATGATTTAAACTGATGTAATGTTAAACATGAATGCATGTTATTTATATTGAAGGTTTATTTGAATGACAACTGAATAACAACAAACCGTGTAAGCTTAACAATAAACCTATGTTAAAGTACAAAATGCACTCGATGAGAAAGTAGCGCCCATTGCTCCAGTATCTAATTTATAAAATTTATTAGATAGTCTACCAGTGGGTTCTCCACTCAACCCTTTATTTGCAGATTGCGCCAGTATCTGATTTATAAAATTTATTAGATAGTCTACCAGTGGGTTCTCCACTCAACCCTTTATTTGCAGATAATGTTCAAAAATATCATTGAGAAAAAATCTTTAGTTCCAATAATAATCTACTTATTATATAAGCACTTTATTTACAAAATATAAACAAGTGAGGCTGGCCTTATATTAAGGTTTGCTTTCACACACAGCAAACTTATCAATCTAATGACAACATTTTAAATTAACAATAGCTAAATTATAAATCATAAAATTTAAATTATAAGGTAATACACTAATGCATACACAGTAGCACTATAAAAATGATATAAGTTTGTCAAGGATATTATAATGAACTAACAAGTAATTCATCAACTCATAATATTAAAAACTAAGTAATATAAACATAACAATTAGGAATAAATATGGTGGTTAAGGATACATAAAGAATCCAAAATTATATTTTCTGACAGTAGTCTTAAAAATATTTGGTCCGTACCAATCTCGTCTAAGAAGTTTTTAGTGCTAGCTGGTATAGTCCCTCTTGTTCCAAACCACAATCCATACACTTTATAATCTCTATCACCATGAAAAGCTCGAAACCTAAGAACATAAAGAAACCTAAGAACCTAAGAACCTAAGAAACCTAAGAACATCATCTAATGGTGCTGCTATGTACCCAGATGATATCATCTGCCTCTGGATCGAAAAAGAGAGGCTATTTACCCAGTTTATTCACTCAAAGCTTAAATTTACTCTAGAAATAGAAAATATCTAGTCAATTGACTTTTTAGATCTGACCGTAACCAGAGTAGACCATAAATATTCATTCAAAATCTACCTATAACCTACGTACTCAGGTATAATACAGATTCAAATGGTTATTATAAACCCATGATGGCAGATTTTCTAAGGCTCATATCTATTTACACAAAGGAATAAGCATACCTCTGGATGATACAGACTTCAATAATGAAATAGACACAATCAAAACAATAGCTAGAAATAACGGTTAGTCAAATGTAACAATAGATAAAATGCATATAAAAATGTGGCCACACATCACAGTAACATGCTGGACAGGTCACATTCAAGGATAAATCTACCTTAATTAGGAGGTATTATGTATCTTTAAAAAGTTTGCGACACTTATAACGGAGTGTACCCAGGTTAGACCAAAAGATAAATACCTATCCAAGCATATCGCAAAGAAACATTTTTCCTGGACCAAGACAACAAATATTATTTTGCAAATATTTTAATGGCAAATGAACACACTTTTACAAATAAACAGGTCTCGTGTGTGCTAGTCAGCACACAGCGAGGGTCCGTAGGCCACACTATATAGTGTTTAACTGTAAAGTGTATAAACATTGTTTTTTTAAAATGCTAAAAAGCTTACTTTGAACCATTCTAAGGGTCTGATATTCTCAAAACAAACTCTGATAAAGTATTTTATTGCCACTGAACCGGACTTCAACCATATAAATACATCGAAAAGACCATAATTATTAAAAAAAAACGTATTTTGTCAATAAAAAATAAAATAATATTTTTTTCGAAATTTCCAAAAAGTGGAATCTTTACTTTTGGTCGAATAATGTTCAGGAATTTTTTCAGATTTTTTGCACTTCACATAAGCGAGATAGAGGGGGGGGGGGGGGGGGGGGGGGGCACGTTTCAAACCCGCTTCAAACTCACCTAAGCTCGCCTATCAAAGTTATAACCAAAGAATTGTATATTTTTGTAATCAACTCGACGTACTCTTTGATATGATACCCCTCATGGTGTCGAAAAAAAATAAAAAAAATTTATCCCTTAAGTTTTTTTACCCTAATTTTTTTGAAAAATAATTTTTTTTAAGTCGCTATATTTTTAACATATGTGGGCAGGTACAAGACACATACATGCCAAATTTCAAAGTGATAGGACGAAAGGTGTAGCCGTGAGAGCACGCGAGAGGCCCTTTTTAGGGTCCTTGGTTTTGCCTACGGACCCTAAAAATGGTTACCTACGATTTATTTCATAGTAAAAGACTGGATCTGTCAGAGAATTAAGAGATACACATAGTCCTTAACAACCCTGATTTATGTTTTAACGAAAGATTTGAGTTAAACTACTCGATACAAGTCAAACCTTTAGAATAGTTGTACACTCCTTTTCACTCACTACTTTTCACTTTATCTTATCCTGTATAGTTTTCTTTAGCAATCACATTATGTATATGTACAGTCCATAGAGTAAGCTCTATAATTAAATAAATTTAATCTTTTAACTATGTCTTATTAACTTATCTTTATGTTTATTATTATTAATAGGTTGTAGGTTAAGTTCCTAGTTTAATATTTTAGGTGTTTATTTAATGTTCCTTCCTTACTGAGCCTCCACACAAGTAGTCATACCTCCCGATCAATCTGCATTCCTGAGTCTTCAGGCTCCCTCACACTAATACTTTCACAGCCCCCACCGCTATTTTTGTACTTATTGTGTACTATACCTGTTTGTAAATTCAGTCTACCTATAATTGTCATTGAATATAGTCGAAAGATGGCTTAGATCATTTGTAACCAAATGATTATGGAGAAGTAATAAAAAACATTTTACAAAAAAACATAATTTGATTTAAATTAAAATTTAATCTTTCCGTAGTACGAATACTACCAAAATCGTAAAATATGAATTTCTAATTGATTGTACGAGGTACTGGTAATAATTGAGTACTTTATAATTATAAGCGTTATTTCTCGGTCTAGTTCTATGTCATTAATGTTGACTTCTCAGACTTGTGGAAAAATTGAAAGCTTTAAATTCGGGTCATGGTATCATTAACGTCAGAGAAAATCATTCTCCTGCGTAGCTTAGTTGGTTAGAGCGCCATACTGGAAATATAGAGGCCCTTGGTTCAAATCCCGGCGCTGGAGTCTATTTTTCTCTGTCTGTTTCCCGTAGTTAATAATAATTATGATTTGATTTAAAAAAAAAAAAAAAAAAAAAAAAAAAAAAAAAAAAAAAACATTTTAGTAAAATGTCTTTGAAGGAAGAGAGAAATTTTGAAACATATATGAAAGAGTTATAAGGCTAGCTAGAGAACAGATATCAAATAGTAGGCGAGACCGGGGTCGGTTGAAACAGAGTACGGTTAAAACAACCCAATTAATGGGTGGACAAATTAGCGATATTTGGGAACAACCAAGGAAAAGGGACGCGGCTTCTGTGGCGGAATCTGAACTTTTGTGTTTGGTGTCATTTCGAGTTTATCATAAGTTTCTGAGAGGGGGTATTGTGTTTTCGCGACCAAAAGTAAGTATTTTTGGTGCTACTCTTTTGCTTTTTTATCCAAAACTAAGATAGTTGTGGTTATGATAGTTTTTAACGTAAGAACTTAGGTTATGGAAGTTCAACAGGTGTAATTCTTTTTTATCTAATTTTTTTATTTCGGAGGTTATGACGACAACTTTTTTAAAACATGTTCTGGGTACGGTTGTAACAATGTTTACAATTAAGTTACCAGCTTCATTTAAATAATTTAAATTACATTTTTTTTTTTTTACTTTCGTCAAATTTTATTAGTTATAATCTTAATTAACCTTGAACTACAAAATATATCATACAAATTACATTTAGAATATTTATTGTTGTTTCATTTATCTTAAACACCTATTATTCTGCGTATGACCAATTATTCAATTATTTTGCTTCATGTTCTCTGATTTCGACTCAATAAATAAGTATTTCTAACATAATTCTCTTTATTCTGTTTGTGTTACAACTAACCCCAATAAATGTTACAACCGCCCCTGGTATGAGGTCGGTAAAACATTTTTCCTGAATTTTTAAAATGCCTATAAATATTTTTGTAATGCAGATAATCTTACTATAACCTCATCCATTTCTAGTCTGATAACTAAAGTTCAATTAAGGCCCACTGTCAAATACATTTGATAACTAAAGTTCAATTAAGGCCCACTGTCAAATACATTGAGGTTAAAATGTTTTTGCAGGAAGCGATTTTGTAAAAAAATGTTTCAACCATCCCCGGTCTCCCCTACTTTAAAAACTATTAAAAAAAGAAAAAGAAAAAGACTAAAACATCCCCACGAAATACGAATATACTGATGAGGAAACTAGGAAAGTTAAAATATTCAGAAAGTAAAAAGAAAAAGAACGAATACATGCACGAGAATTATTAAAGATATAAGAGGGAAAATAAAAAAATATAGAATGAAATTAAAAGGATTGGAGAAAGTTAATGAAAAAGAGGATGATGAGATGGATGATGAAGAGAGGAATGTACATACATTTTGGAGAAGCCAAGTATTTTGATTATAAGTTTACATAACTTAACAATAACCCAGAATAGATTTATTTCGCAGATACATAGCTATTATTATTATTATTATTATTTTACATTTGTTTTTGCCGTAAATTTGGGTCCATATTTTTATACAGGCACACAAAAATGACTCCATTTAAATTCCACGGTTGCTATATAAATGCAAAATATAACATGTATCCTATGGAAATTAGATACAAATATAATGAAGATTGATTTTCTTATAAGAACCTTACAGTGAAAATAAACAATAGTTCTTTATATTCTTGCGACAAAAATATAAATTACTAGCTTTCATCCCCACGCTCCGCTCGGGGCTCATGGATATTAGTGGCTATGTTACCTATAATTAGAGGTACGGAATTTTCGCATAAAAAAAAACAGAAATTTCGCGAAATAAAAATTTAAAAGTTCGAAATTTCGCTAAAATTCACATATACTATAGTATATATAGAATAAAACAACTTTTTTATACTCTTAAAATTTACCTTTAATGTTAATTAAAAGATATCGTTGTTATTTCAACATTTGATTCTTCTAGAGTCGCTCTTGTGTCAGTAACGACAACATTATATTAACTATTTTTATTTTTTATTTTTTTTTTTATAGTACTATACTACTTGTATAGTAGTAGTACTTACTACTTGACGGGAGTGGGAGATAAATAATTTTGCAGGGAGACTTAAATCTTTTCGTTACAAAAACACTACTTGTTTGTTATACAGTGATACCTCAGGTTAAGAAATTAAATTCGTGTTACGAGCTTCTAAGAAGGGCGCCGGAAACTCGCCTAACCTAGTTATTTCGAGCTTTCAGTGAAAAGTTGAACCTTCTGTGAAAATATGGACACCCTCTTTCGTTTCTAACTATGTATTTACACTGAACCTACTTGTTATTGTTAGCTCCTTTGATCATTCAGTGAAATGCCGTTGGCTTCTTTAGGCAATTGATAAATTTTAAGCATTTTTTTTTTTTTAATTATTCTTAATTGTTCGCTTGAATACTTTCTTAAAAATATTATTATTTATACATATTAATTGAAACATTTTTCATAGAAATTTTATTTGACTGCGGCGGCATTGAAAACTATTGTTCGTAAAATATGCATGTTTCGTGATTAATAATAATTACCAATATGTACATTTCGCATCTATTCGCAAATATAAGCAATTTTCGCAAAAATTCGCGTCTATTTCGTAAAAACGAAAATTCCGTACCTCTACCTATAATCATGTAGGCCTAGGAATTAAATGAAATGCCTTGATAGTTTCGTTTCCAAAGCCTTTTAGGAATAGAATGAGTACTATATTTATACATAATTTATTCCATTACTAAGAATTTAATACTCTCCAAATCGTAGTTTGGAATCTATTTATATATATAAAAAAATAGTCAATTGAAACTAAGTAATATAGTAATAAATGACAATGCTAAAACAAAGGGTATAATAAATAAGAAAATAGCGTAGTCAAAACCAATTAGACTGGGGGAACATTAAACAATCATCAACCATTGGTGCATTCATTTAATTATCAATCTCTTCTATCCAGTGGCGTAGCTAGACCATTGGAGGCCCCCCGCAAGAAATTTTGGGGGCCCCTACCAAAGAAAATCAATGAGAAAAAAAAAAATAAACAGGTCAAGTGTGTGCTGGTCAGCACACAGCGAGGGTCCGTAGGCCACCCTGTATAGTTTAAGTAGTACCCTATTGATGGTGTTTTTTAAAATGCTAAAAAGCTTACTTTGAACTAACCTATGGGTCTTATATTCTCAAAACACATAAACAAACTTCTGATAAAATATTTTTTTGCCACAGAACCGGACTACAACCATATAAATACTTCGAAAAGACCAAAGTTAAAAAAAAACGTATTTTGTCAATAAAAAATAAAATAATATTTTTTTCGAAATTTCCAAAAAGTGGTATCTTTACTTTTGGTCGAAGAATGTTCAGGAATTTTTTTCAGATTTTTTGGACTGCACATAAGCGAGATAGAAGGGGGGGACACGTTTCACACCCACTTCAAACTTGCCTACGCTCGCCCTATCAAAGTTATAACCAAAGAATTATATATTTTTTGTAATCAGTTCGACCGTACCCATTCATATGATACTCCTCACGGTGTCGAAAAAAAATTAAAAAATGTTAACCCTTAAGTATTTTTACCCTAATTTCTTTGAAAAATATTTTTTTTTTAAGTCGCTATATTTTTAAAATATGTGGGCAGGTACAAGACACATACATGCCAAATTTCAAAGTGATCGACGAAAAGTGTAGCCGTGAGAGCAGGCGATAGGACGGACGGACAGACACACGCAGGAAAATATAAGGGTCCTTGGTTTTGCCTAAGGACCCTAAAAAGGGTTGGGGGCCCCCTCGACGTTGGTACAAGGAATAGTAATTCCAGTTATTTCGGGATTTGGGGGCCCCCTGGCACTGCCCCCCCCCCCCCCCCCACCCCCCGCAATGTGGGCCCATAGTTACGCCACTGCTTCTATCAATACCGCAGTCACACCAGTAAATACTTAATAACTCAAGTTCCAGGAAATTAATAAAATAATAAATACTCGATTTAAAGAGTATTAATGTGGGGTTTAGCACCCCAATCAGAAATGAAATCGGTCAACAATCCATAAATTCCTTTACCCAGATTCCCAGCTTTGTTTGTATTTCGTTTGATGGACTTTTACTTAGTCTTTAAAGAATTTCCAGACATTGGATGGTGTATTTTTTAAAACGTTTAAGTTGTCACAGTATTGTTTCCAACTATTTTTTTGTTTACGTTTTATTAGCCGCCACAATTTTGTGTGTTTACGTTCAAAGTTAATAAAAAATGTTAAATTTGGATTTTAATTACAATTTTGACGAGCGTTGTAGCGATCATATTTTGATTTTTCACAGGTTGAATCCCTCCAATGAATAAGGTTGGGGTAAGGTGTGGACGTAATTATTCTTTTATTAATTTTGGGAATTTGAATTTTTAGATGCTGTGATGATATGTGCTCATTTATAAAGTCATTGTGAGTTTGAAGTGCAAGGTTTCTTAGTCTGTTTTGTGTTAGTGTTTCCATATTATCCTGATATTTTGTCCAATCTTCTTTATTAACATTCCAACGTCTTGTTGGGTATCGATATATATTTTGTACGCTGAAGGAATTTGTCTCTATTATGATTGGATAATGGTTCGACCCAAAAGGTTCATTTAAAACATTCCATTCAAAGTCAGTTGCAATGCCGTTAGAAGCAATGACGAGGTCTATTACAGATTGTGATTTTTGGTTAATCTAAGTGTTGGTTTATTTTTATTAAGGATTATTGATTTATTTTGATCGATTGCTTTTAATCAATTTTGACCTTTTACGTCAGTATTGCTACAACCCCAGGCTGTATGATGGCTATTAAAATCCCCTATTATAAGGTATGGTTGTTTTAAAGTTTTTATTAGATCATGTCATTTCTTGGATTGTATTTGAGTTATTGAGGGATTATATATTGATTTTTACGATATTTAAATTTATTTTTTATAATTTATTTGTACACCAATATGATTCGTTCCTACATTGGGGAGGTTGTTAAGTACGGTGTAGTGCATGTTTGATCTAATCAATATCGCTACTCCTCCACCTCTTCTATCATCTCGTCTGTCTAATCTTTTTATATTATAGCCTCTAAAGTAAATACTAGTTCCTTGTTTAAACCAAGTCTCAGAGTGACAGGCTTCATCAATTTTGCATGAATATAAGAGGTATTCGAGATCAATTTTTTAAATTTTTTTGCCGACCTTATATTCCATTAAAATATTCTAAAAGTTCGTAAGCTAGACTCATGAGTCATGAGCATTAAAATAACTATAGTGTGTATTTGGAATATCACTAAGTCGATCCATATTAAGGAAAATTTATTTTCGAAAGTATATTTTTTATGACGGTATCGTCAATTTTAATGGGGTTTTCCTTTATTATTATTTTAGTTATATCGACAATTAGGTTGATAAGATTTCTGTTAAGATTAAGAGGTGTGTTGTGTTGGTGTATAAGGGTTAAACTGTATTAGTAACATAGCAACTGTAGTATATAGCCCCGGGTGTTTGTTTTGGGGTGATAAGTTTTTGCAAGTAGAATTCTTTATTCGTCTATTCATGATTTAACCGTTGTCGTTTAGGGGCTATTGATGGGGTCGATAATATTGTTTGGCCTTGATATTTGCGGGATTCAGTTTTAGGAGAAGTCGGCAAAGGTCGAGATTGTAGTATTGTTGAAAAAGTATTTGAATTTGTTTTTTTTATTTTTGCTTCACCGTAAGATATATTATTTTTGACCATCATTTCGTTAACACATTGTTGAGATTTATACTCAAGAAACTGTTTTATATTAGTTGATTTATGTCCTTGTTTACAATAAAGACATATGGGGTTTTCTTTAATTGGACACGGTTTGATTATGTTATTTTGATCTAGAATCCCAGTTTGCCATGAAGTAACTTTCCCATTGTCATCGGGTGTAAACGAGATAAACCATTTTTACCTTGATTATCATTTTTATTTTCCATGATGACATGGTAAGGTCCTACGTTAGTATTATTGAAAATTTCATTTTCTTCTGATCCATATATCGTTGCATTTGGTCGGTGACTTTGTTCCAACGGTACGTCCTGAATCATTCCGCCACTGTTCACTGTTCTGTTGCATTTTTTTAAAAACCTTTTTTAGTCGTGTGGTGGTCTAGGAAGGGTTTTCGTGAATTTCAAGTCAATTCATTGCGTATTCTACGTAACACATATTTATTGTAAGGTTATTTCAGGTTATAACGGTTTGTAGTTTTTTTTTTTAAAACAGTTTTGTTTGATGTACATACATGTATTGTACTCTTTGAGAGCTTAAATTTAATGTCACTTGACATGGTTAGTAAAAAAAAAAAATCATGTTCAGTTTTTATAAAATTACCTGGCCTATATACCTTGAATATACAAGTACCTTGGCTATATTATCACCTGGAATATATAAGTACCTGGCATATACAATGTATCTGGCATGTACAAAGCACCTGGCACATACAAAGCACCTGCCAAGCCAGCTGGGGATCGCTGGCTGGCGCTTGCGCCGGCCACAAGACCAGCTAGTATATATATATAGTACTAATGTAGTATATATATATATATATATATATATATATATATATATATATATATATATATATATATATATATATATATATATATATATATATATATATATATATATATATATATATATATATATATATAAAAACAAGACTCCTTCCTCAACTCAACTCAGGGAGACGGTCAGGTACCGTCTCCCTGAGTTGAGTTGAGGAAGGAGTCGTGTTTATATATATATATATATATATATATATATATATATATATATATATATATATATATATATATATATATATATATATATATATATGTATATATACTAATTCTGGAAGGTTAAATTCTGTAGTTTTGGGTTTTTTAAACTCTAGTTGAAACCTCGAGGGTCGAATTTTTGCTCGCTCAAAATGACTGAGCCCGAATTTCAACGTTCTGCGACCAGCGGTTCGATTTTCCGTTTGCGGTCATTACTCTGAAATTGCGGTTTGATCTAGGGCTTAGAAAAATTATTGGAAAATTTAACTGTATTTAGCGTAGTAGGGTAGTTTGAGGGGAACGACCAAATATTCCAAATTTCAGATGTTTAGCTGAAACAATAGTGTATTAAAATCGAAGACGAAGGCTATAATTAAATATGGTAATTCAACCTGTTGCAGTCAAAGTACCTTTTTTTTCTTTTATAGGTACCATAAGCGTATGCACCAAATTTTAGATCTCTTGCTCCACTGCAAGCTGACATAGTATAGGGTGGTAAAATCCAAGATGACTGCTAGAATTCAATATGGTGCCCATATGTTAAAGTGGAAGTACCATAAATTTTCTATTTTAGGTATAATAAGTCTATATACCAAATTTTAGATCTTTTGGTCCACTACAAGCTGAAATAATAGTGTATTAAATGAAAGATGGTGGTTATTATTCGATATGGCGGCCATATACTAAAGTGAAAGTACATTTAATTTTCTTTTTTAGAAACCATAAGTCTATGAACCAAATTTCAGATATCTAGGTCCACTGAGAGCTAAGCCAGTGGTAAAATCCAAATGGTGGCTGTAATTTAATATGGTGGCCATATGTCGAAATAAAAATGGCCTTACTTTTCTATTTAATGTAGACTCTATCTATGTACCAAATTTTAAATCTCTATGTCAATGGGAAGTAGGAGCATTAGTGATCAGTCAGTCACTGTCACTCTTAGTTTTATATATATATATTGGTGATAAATATACTAGTTTACTAATAAGCTTTGATTCTTTACCTATCGGTGTATCGAGGGATCGGATACAACAGTCCTTGGAAAGCTTGTTGTCCCAATCAGTAATTATGCACGGGCATAATTAAGGTGTTATAGTAGTCGAGTAATTCGTTACGCGTGTCGACTTTAGTCATTCGGTGAAAGAGACCTTGTAAAAATTTGTAACGGCTATTTATAGTAGTTTTGTCGTTTAAATTTTATGTGTTTGCCCATCTCGATCACCGATCCAGCTGTAACTTGAGGTTGCGGCCAGAGATAGAGTGAGGGATGAGAATTCGGTTTGGAGATCGTGTATTCGACCTCAGACTGTACGTCACATAAATACTTTAATATCTTTTACATTGAGAGGGGCACACCGTACAAAACTTAAATAACAATACTACAGGGTCCGTCAGAGAGAACTACGACAAAAGTATTCTTGCAATAAAAATAAATTTAAAAAAAAAATAATAATAATAAAAAGATACAGAAATATAGGGAGTTTAATAATACGTAAGAAAATTTATCTCTGAAGGAACTTGTCGCGTTAACCAGCATTTCCCTAGGAACTTCTCGCACCAATCGTGTAATCTCGTTCTTCATTACATCAAGAGTTCGGAATTTGTGGAGAACAACTTCCTTCCATCGAGGCACAAGCTGAGTGTGATATAGCCCCATCTTGTTGAAACCACATTCCTCTCATACAGACACGTCGACGGCGAAGCTCAAATAAAAAAAAAAGTTTAGCATTTCGATATAACTCTCTGAATTGACAGTGGTCGTTTGCCCATTTTGCTAAAAAATAATAAGGCCCAATAATTTGCGTTGGGCCGAGTGCATACCAAACTGAGATTTTAGAGGTGTGCGGGGGATTGTCATACAACATTTGCGAGTTCGTGGGGGACCAGTAGCGACAATTTTGTTGTTAACACATCCGTTTAGGTGAAAATGAGCCTCGTCACTCTTAAACAAAATCATGTCATCATTGTTGTCCATTAAGTTGCTCTTTAGCTGTGCGAAATGAACACGGTGTTAGTTATCCCCATGCAACAATTCTTTGCAAACTAGTATTTTGTATGGGTGAAACAATAAATTCTTTTTTAAGATCCGGCGCACCGTTGATTTATTAATCCCAAGAGAAGCGGCACGCAAACGAACTGAATGGTTGGAGCTCTCCGTATAGTATCCACCCTAACTCTCTCCACGTTTTCCGATTTTGTCCAATAGCTTTTCATCACTGCAAATGTTTCATTGAACGTAGAAACCCATCTTAAGATCGTATTACGGTCAGGAATCGTTCAAGGATGTGGAATCTGAAAATGCGTTCGAAAATGTCGCTGCGTCTAAAAGACAGATCCGACACGCGATGCTGTGCATTCCACACCATAGTGTATGCTGAAACTCCAGTTTCTCTTCTTTTTAACGAGCCCCCCCCCCCCCCCCCCCCCCTTTAGGACCATCCCACTCAAACTTTGTACTAGCATTTTGAAAAACATGTGTTCTTTCTGACGGACCCTGTACAACAGACATTGTTAGACAGGTATAGTGTAACTTTATAAAAAAAAAGAAAATTACTTGGCTCCTTAACCATATTCTAACCCCCAGCAGCCGACTGTGTTGGGCAACAATTAAAAACCGTAACAATTATTGTATTGTCATCAAAAATACATAATCTGTGCAAATTTTAACAATACTCTAGACTAGACACTGGGCTAAAATATTTCTATAGCTAGGGGCTAATTTTAAATATTTGGCTAAAGATTGCCATGGGGCATCCATTGAGAATATTGATTTGTGTGTGATTACTTGATATTGATTTGTGGGTAATATTTGTTTGTTCTAGAGTAAATCAGTACATATGGGATGTTGTGCGGTGAGTTAAGAGGTCGAGTAAAGCACCCAAACCTCGACTACTGCGCCACTAGGAGTCCATATTCCACGCTACTCTCGCTCTACACGATGGCCGCTATAACTGCTGACGAAGATATTCTATTCCTGGGTGGGTAAAGTGTAATATCATATCACCCAGTATATTGCCTAACGTTATAGCAATTATACTTCCAAGTATTTAAATCAAAGCTATGTTTTGAATCTCCTTCTCTGCAACCGTCAGTTCTGTTATCTGTATATTCAAACAAATCCAGAAACAAGACGTTACAAATATTATCAGAAAAGGTGATTTCAAAAATAAATTTTAGTAGATGATGCTTTTTCATATAGATTTTCTGATCCAACTAAAAATTGAAATTCCCCACGTAGTCGTAAGTAGCAGGTATTTGTTTAAATCAAATTATCGAGTCTAGGTCTGCTTCAAAGTGGTGACCACCTTGTTTTTTTTATGAACGCAAGAAAAACAAGAAAGTGCTTCCTGCGCTCTTTCTATTTACGCTAGAGATTTGCCGTTTTATATACGTAGTTAAAAGGTAATTAGAAGTGAGGATATCGGATATCCAAACTATTTTATAATGTTTGTGTATAATTTAATAGAGGACAGAAGTGGGCTTGTAATGTTGGCAACTCTGTACATCAACTGTGTTCGCTCTAGAATCCAAACAAACTTCTTATTTACGTTTCGCTTACAGGGTTCTTATTCAATTTAGTTCTACTTTTAATATTTGTCTTTAATTTTTTAAATATTTTTTAAAGAAATTGAATACTTCTTTGTTTCATCTCAGTCAAATTCTTTCTATTTTAATGAATTATATTATTAGAAATATTATTAGAAATATATTAGAAGTATTAGAAATATATTAGATAAAAAAGATAGATAAAAAATATACACCATAAATAATTAAATAATCATAAGGACTTGACTAGAGCACATAGGTTTTCAACTTTGTTTGGATTCTGAAGAAGGTTGCTGTATTCGTTATGTTATCGGTTAAGGTTACTGTTCTTTTGTGGTCTATTGAACGAGTAATGTAGATACAAGGTGTCGTTTACCACCTTAAGCGTCCCCGTCAAGCGTAATTTACATTAAGTCCACAACGTACATGTACCTGTATAGCATTAAACCCCCGAGCGAATGTAACCTGAGGTGAAAATGCGTTGACCACCTGACAATTAGACGATACAGTGTCACTTTTAAGTTAATGCTGCATCGGTACAACTTACCCAAATACCACGCTGGGTTTCAAGCATTAAACGAAACAGTTGCTTCTTAGGAGTTAGAAAATAAACTTTTCATTTTTTTTTTGTTGCTAGCTAATTTAAAACTATACCGAAGATGAATTAACTACTGTATTTAAAGATAAATAACGGACGCTTGGTACTGATTAGAGAATGGGCGACCACACTCTAACCAGAAAATTATTCCAAGACGCGGGCCTTGGGATCATTTAGTACAGCCTGCTTCACCGATAATAATTTAATGCAGCTAAATTTACCTGTTTCAGAAAACGGCTTGCTGAGTTACGAGAATCCTAATTATCATTTACCCAGACTTGATGACGCACTGAATTCCAACACCGACGTGCCGGTTTATAAAGAATTGCTGTACAAGGAGCTGGAAGCCGCTTGTCGAAACACTGGAAATACTACATCCAATACAAGCCGGCGATCTTACGCCACTCTTAATCTCGGAACTATGGGTGTCGACGTCAACACCGGGCCCTTGACCCACATGGAAACGGATAATAGACACCATAGGTGATTTGATTAAATTACATTTTTATTAAATTGGTTTAAATTACATCTTATTATTTATATTTAACATGAATTCTAAGCCTTGCACTTAATTCAGAACTATAAAGATATTATTTTATTCAATATGTCAAGAACCAGCAATTTTGCATATGGGCAAAAGACATCGACAGCGAATACATCAGCTTGTTGTTAATTTCTTGGAACGTATTTCAGTTTGAAAACACTAACACAAACTTGTCCGAGAGAAATTTATTAAAGGTGTTTTCAAACTGAAATACGTTCCAAGTGATAAACAACAAGCTGATGTATTCGCTAAACAGCTGGAAAATATCACGTTTCAGAAGTTAGGGAAGACGCTGGAATTATCCTATTAGAACATAATATAGACTTGCTGGTACATATAGAAGGAGGCTGGTAAAGTTTAAGGCCTTTTTAATGTCTATTTTCTTTTTATAGTTAAAATTAATTTTGTGCTGTCATTAACTGACATTGTCATTTGATCTTCTGTTAAATGTTACAAATCAATATATCTTGAAGGCGTACGGCTTACGTTCATATATTTTTAACAACAATATATATATATATATATATATATATATATATATATATATATATATATATATATATATATATATATATATATATTTATTTATTTATTTACTGTTACCAAGATTTAATTTGTTGTATGAAAATAATAGAACTTATTGTATTTTTGTAAATTACCAATAAATTGTATTGATTGATTGACACGAGTAAGAATGGAGAACTATTTGATACGCTGAATTCCTTATGCTTACTGACTGAATACTTGTTACTTGATTTAGAGAAATAGTTAATAATAATCGCATACACGTGCCACTAGCGGTTAAGTGTGAATCGATATTGAGTCGCTGGCAACTCACGCACACTCACGCATAGGCACCTCTCTTATTAGAACAGTCTTTATCGCAATAGAACTTACCTTAAGAAATTTTGTAATTGCTTACTTACCAACAAATATCAATAACAAAATGGAAAAGTATAAGCGAAATATATCTTATATTGAAAAATGCCTAACTGGTATATTTGTTTGTCTGTTTTTCTTTAGGGACAGTTGCCCCCTTCCTTTGGACAATAATATTAGCGGTAATGTGAATAGAGGAAATTGCCGGACTTTGGACTTGACATCATCCATTCGAAGCAATCAACCGGACTTGATCGAACATAGCAAAATAGTGAGGTACGACAAACCTTCCTACCTAATCATAAACGTCAGTGATGCAACATCGCTAATTAAACTTTAAATTCACTCAATACAATTTAACTTATTGCAATTATTCATACATGAAACAAATACTAGGTGACCAATAATAAAACGTGATACTAACTTACTGGGCAACTATGTCTCTTGATAAGTCTTGCATCTTGCATTGGAAAGAATCTCACGACGGTAACTTACTCTAGGGTAACTTTATTAAGCTCGAGAGCAACCAGCTTTCTCCGCTGGGTTCATCGCGTTGTCTATGTGTGTGTGTGTCAGTCGTCAAATTTTTAGGTGTCCCATTTTCACATTCTAATAAAACTCAACTAATTAGATTAACTCTAGACATTTTAAAATAGTTTTGATAGATATAATTTTTAAAAATTATTGTAATTAACTCCTTTGATAGTAAAAAAAGAAATAACCAATGTAAGAATAGTGACTGTTTTAAATGTATATTGCTCTATTTTGTTATTTTAGTGAGTTGAAAATAGCTCTCCTGTAATTTCTAAAATGTGACTTAAAAAAAAATGTCCTTTAAGGTACAGATTTTTCAGATTATTAAAAATGTTTGTATGCTATTTTTCCAGCGATTTGGGTCAAATAGTTTGCAGAGGCAATCGACTGACTAACGATGGAAGCTCGGAATCATTTGAATTTTGTACAAAGAGTGCTTCTTCTTCCCCCGTGAAATCGCCGTCGGACGATCTGCCTCCTGGCTGGGAACGCCATCAGGGTACGTGTTTTTACTATATGTCATCTCGTTAAAGTCTTTAACAGTGGCGGATCTAGATCTTGCGGGCCCTGGGCGAGACAAAATGGCGGGGCCCCCTAGGATAGAGCGGGGATTGCTGATAAAAAACAATAAAGTAACTTAATAATAAACCACTTATAACTAGATCCTATTTTGCGGCTAATTCCCTTCACTTAGGGCCAGTCAAACGTTTTAGCTCTCAAAACAATTCAAAACTTTTAAAATAATTACAATTCTGCTCATGATTTTAATCTAACATATTATTTGAACATAAACCCCTCAAATTATATAGTTTTCAACTAATCATCATTTTCTCTGCAAACGTAATCTAAAAGAAACATTTTTACTGTAATAATTAAGCTTTGTTATACTTAACTATTTATTCTTCTTCATGATATTTTGGGTTTTATGGTTAAATTATCATTGTAAATAAAAAGTTAAACTGTGTTATTTGTGATCAGTCCGATAATTTGAAATCTACACTCGAGCACTTTAAATTTACTCCCAAAAATCATATTCCCAGCTTATAACTTTTCATTTTAGTACCGAGTTTTTAGTTTAATTTTCAAAGACACATTTTAAGGGGGGTCCGGGGGTCCTCCCCCGGAAAATTTTGTAAATATGATCTCTCAAAACAGCGTTTTTATGCATCTCTGAGGTGGAGTTTCTCTTTGACATCAATTTGTAAAACTGCACTAATTGGCCCAATTATTTCGTACTGTCCGATATACTTAGTTTTTTTTACTATTCCTTTTTACAGGATTTGTCTTTTTTACATATCTCTGTACATTGTCAAACGATTAAGGTTATGTAGTATCTCGATAAATTCAGTGTTTTATTTATTTGTTTAAAAAAAAACACACGAAATGTCACGTCTTATGATAGAAGGTTATTGTTAGGTCAGGTAAAAAAGTACTAAACTCCACTTAAACTTACCATAACCTTCCATACTTTTCCCTAAAATTAAAAAAAAATTGAATATATCGAGATGCTACAACCGAAATCGTTTTTGTAATGTAAAAAGGAACAGTTTGAAAAAAAACAAAAACTAATTAAATTGGACGTTTAGATATAGGTGGGGCACATAATGAAGATTTACCTCACAGTATAAATAACAAAATCGTCATCATTTTGAAAAGGGGGAGGGTGAGAAAACACTACTAGTAGGACGTTAAATCACTTAATTTTATTTGGAGCGGGGCCCCGTGGGCTATCTTAAACATAAAAAAAAAATTATCTATATTTTATAACTTATTTATTTGACTTTTTTTATAGCGAGGGGCCCCGCGAAAAGGTAGTTAGGTATTAGGCTCTACCATGTAAACTAAATTCTACTGAATTTTATAATTAATATTAATATTTATTTATTATATTTACTAATATTTCATGTTTTGTACATGGCACGGGTCCCCGCGAACAATCTTCACGATGAACTATAAGTTTGCCTGTAAAGTATAGGTATTTTATTTTAATTTTCTATGGCGCGGGGCCCTCCAAGGCGCGGGGCCCTGGGCGGTCGCCCCCCCCCCCCCCCTTGGATCCGCCCCTGGTCTTTAAGAAAGGTCCACAAACAGGAACCAAAGTTACCTGGAAAGATTTAATTTTACTTAATTACGCGATGCTTGTTGTTGGTACTTGCGAGTTAGTAAAAAACCTATGCGACCATCTTAGTCAAAAAATTATAATTAGGAAAAAGATGAAACTAAACACTTGAACTTGTGGAAAACAACAGCTTCTCGCTTTCTCTCTGCCTTTGCTATATCACACAGGATGAGCACCAGCCAGCGAGCGAACTCGCAAGCTAGTAGCATTTAAAGTTAAAGGGTGTTTAAATTTCACTGTCCGTTTTTAGCAATTATAAGAGCTGTAACTAGTCAACTTTCAACAGTGATTTCACTTTAACACCCAGTTAATCAGAACCGATTATGATGACATTTTTAGGGATTCGTTGGCAAAACCTAAAAAGAAAGAAACCCTTACTGTTTAGTTCCTGTGTCTGTCACACTGTAAGGTTCCAAAAAATTGTGAATAAAAATCATGAAATTTAGCAGTATTAAAGATATTTTTGACGCGTAAACAGGAAAAATAAAGGGAACTCAAAATGACACGCGTTTTTCTACTCTTTTTATTTTATTTTTTTAAATTTTGAGTGGGATATCAAATGAAAGGTAGGTATATTATGAAGGTTTTATTAAGAGTAGACTAAAAACATATAAAACACTTATGGAAATGTTTAATTTTCCACTCGAACCAGGCTCTAAATTGTGAATTACATAAAATGAAATACGGCTTAATAAAAAATTTTTTTAAATGTGGTGTTGATAATTCTAAATTACGTGAACGGTTATTAATAATTATAATACAGAAAGAAAAAAATAATAGTACTGCCGAAATAGATTAATTACTATGCATATTGCCGAAATAGATAAAATCAACTATCCCACTTCTACAAATGCAAATATACAAAATATGGCTCCATATAATAATAATAATAATAATAATAATAGCCTTTATTGAATATATATATATACATAACGAGAAATTATACATAATTTTATTTATTTATTTTTCCACTTCTTAAAAACATTATTTCAAAAAAAATCTTAAATTAAAAAGTATTTGTACCTCATTTTTATTTATTTATTTTTCCTCAGATAATGTATACCCTTTAAATTAAAATTAAATAATAATAAATTTCTTCTTTTCTTTTTTTATATTTTTTTATAAAAAAATAAATATTTTTTTCTAAGCAGCCCATCTACGGGCATAGGCCTCTCCCAATTTTGCCCACGCTTCTCTATCTCTTGCTGAACGATGCCATAACATACCGCAAAAGTTGGTGATGTCGTCTCTCCATCTTCTCGCCGGCCTGCCTTTTTTCCTGACTCCATCCCTGGGGTACCAGTCAGTGATGCGTTGAGCCCATCTCTGCTCCTCCATTCTAGCAACATGTCCTGCCCACTGCCACTTTAATTTAAGTGTTGCCTCTCTTACATCTCTCACCCCTGACTTCTTCCTTAGCTCGGTAGATCTTATTCGGTCTGAGAGTCTGACTTTTAGTAGCTGCTGAATCACTTGCAAGTTATCGACTGTGCTGAAGCCTTTTCTAAATCCTGCTTGTTCCCATGATAAGCTCTCACAAATGTTACTCTTCATTCTTGCTTGCAATACTTTAGCAAACACTTTGCCTACCGATGACATCAAGCTTACAGGCCTATAATTTATAATTTCCTCTTTACTTCCTTTCTTATGAATTAAAATGATATCCGAGTCACACCACTGCCTGGGGACTTTTCTTTCGCTGTTGATATGGCTCCATATATAAAAATTAAAGTGTCCTACTTTTAAGGTTTGTTCCAACCACACCTCAAACTAGTTTCAAAATGTACGACGCATGTGCATTAGCAAAAAACGATCATATGTGGTCCGATGCGCATGCGTCGGACAGTTCCAAACCAGTTTGAAGTGTGGTTGGAACAAACCTATAATAGTATTTGTGGAACGTAAAAACACAATCGCCATTTTACTAACAAATGTTTTAGAAATAAACAACAAATCCATCACAGAAAAAGGTACTCAGATTTTATTTGTTGAACACTGTTTAATAGTGAATTTGATAAATATGCCAATAAAGAGTGGACTGCGCAACTCTTAATAAATGACAAAAGTCCAACAAACTTCAATCTAGATACAGGCGCTATTGCAAACGTTATCATCTAATGTTTATAAAAACAATCGAATCTAACAATACATTACACCCTACTAAAACTAGACTAGTATCTTCACTGGTGAATTTTTACCTATCTTGGGTGCAGTTAATTTAAAAGTTAGACATTATCAATCTACACATAATCTTGAATATTATACTATGGATGGTCATTCAAGTTCTGTATTAGGTTTACAAGCCTGTCAGACTCTGGATCTAATTAAACGTATTGAATCTATTCATTCCGAATATAAACAAATAATTATAACAATATAGGGATTGATTAAAAGGCACAGGACAAATGAAAGATTCTCCAAATATTGATCCATCGAATCCTCCTTCCAGTAGCGCACCCAGGGGGGGGGGGGGGGGGGGGGGGCACGTTCCCCTCCAAAACCAGACCTATAATTTAAGTATGCAATTCCGCCGCACGTGTTAAAGTAATAGTGTTGTGATAGTCAATAAATAAATAAATAAATAAATAAGTAATTATATACCTAGTTAGCCCGACATTTTTTTTTTGTTGGCGTTTAAAAAGACGTGCCCCCCCCCCCCCTCCCTCAAAGCCAATGACGTAAAATTTAAGTATGCAATTCCGCCGCACGTGTTAAAGTAATAGTATTGTGATAGTCAATAAATAAATAAATAAATAAGTAATTATATACCTAGTTTAGCCCGGCATATTTTTTTGGCGTTTAAAAAGACGTGCCCCCCCTCCTCCAAAGCCATAGACTTAAAATTGAAGTATGCAAATAAGTAAGTAATTTAAATAAGTCAGTATCACTTAATAAATAAGTAATAATCTACCTAGTTTCGCCCGACATATATTTTTTTGTGTGTTTAAAAAGAAGATGAAGAAAAAGAATAGAAGTAAGTTAAGTTATCAACCCGTTTAGGTTAAGGATCTATAATAGGGAGGGAGCTTATAGTTCCCTATAATAGGGTAAAAAAGTATCGTCTATTGAACTTGGAAAAATCTGCATAAAATTACGACTGTGCATGGTCAGAACTTTTTAGTGGGACGAATTTCTTTCCGACTATTATCCATTGTTTATTTTGAATGAAAGGTTACAATATAACATTTTTAAATCAAGTTTTTAATTAAATTTTTATTGTTTTAAGGGTTTTTATTTTAATCTAAAGTTTTACTTTAATATATTAATTAAATTTAATTAAAATTATTTAGTAGCAGTCATTAGAATAGTTTTTAAATATCGAATAATTAATAATAATGAATTTGGAAACGGGTTCAATTGTAGAATAAGATTTTAAAAAGTGCAGACCTTTTGCAAGGAAGACTATTTTTTGTACTTATTGACTGGACTATTATATACCCTACTATGTTTATTTTTAACCTAATACTATCAGCTAATTTCTGTTAAACTCAAAACATTT
Organism: Gerris lacustris; assembly: GCA_951217055.1. Lineage (NCBI taxonomy): Eukaryota > Metazoa > Arthropoda > Insecta > Hemiptera > Gerridae > Gerris > Gerris lacustris. Next base: position 55,167,504 of record OX578285.1, read on the forward strand.
GGCGTACGTATTTTTTTATTTATTTTTTTTTATTTTTTTGTTAATTCAAATAACTAAAATATTTTTAAAATGTACCAATTTATTTTTTTGGCTACTAAAATAAAACATTAATCTATTAACTTTTAATAATAAAATAATATTAGTATGTGTATATAATTTTGTTTAAATAAAATACCCCGGTCTTCATGTCCCGTTCATAAAAAACTTAAATTTATTTGTATATAATAACATTTTAGATGCTCTAAGAATAGGCTAAAAAGACGTTTTCAAGTAACGTAAACAATAAAAAATTTCCCCCCGGACCCCCTTCAAAATTGGCTGGATCCGCCCTTGATATAAAGTAATTTAAGAACAAAGAAAACCAGACTGGTTAATTGTCTGCGATTATGCTAAGCCCACATTACATCCCCTCCCCCTCCCTTATTTTTTTTTAATCTGTGCCCCTCCCAAAAATAAATCCTGGGTGCGCCACTGCCTCCTTCAGTTAGACCTGCTTGAAAAATGCCTCTAGCACTTCGAGAAAAATTTAAAAACACGATTCGAGAAATGGAATCTTAAGGCATTATAGTTAAAAGACGAACCTACTGCATGAATCAACTTTACTGTAGTTGTCAGAAAACCAAATAATAACATACGAATATGTTTAGATCCTTTTGACCTAAACAAAGCGATTCCTAGAGAACACTTCCCATTAACGACTGTAGATGAAAATCCTACTAATCTGGAAGGTTCAAATTTTTTTTCATCATTAGAAACGAATATGGCATTTTATCAAACAGAATTAACACTTTTCCTAGTAGGTTCCTTAGGGAGATATCGTTTTTTAAGATGACCATTTGGAATCAAATCGGGGTATTACTGAAATAGTAATATTTGTAGATGATTTAATAATCAAGCATGGTACAATTTTCTGACAAGTTTTACAACGCGCTCGACAGTTTGGAGTAACATTATTTATTATGGATAAATATACATTTTTTTTTTACATGAAGTATGTGTTTACACACATTTCATAACTTATACTTATTTAAAAAAAGAACGCATTTAAACATTTTTTTTATCAGGAAAATATTCTAAATATTGTATATTTTATTTTGTATTTTGACGCGTCTATGAGTAAATTAAAATTGCAAAAGAAAAAATATACATATTTACATAATCTAATATACAATTTTGTTAGGTTTAATGCATATTGTATCAGTTTTTCGTAAGGGCATAGTTATTGAGTAAAGTAGCGAAAACTAAAGAAAGGGAACATTTTTATGACATGTCCAAATTGGAAATTTTGACTCTTGTATCTCCGGTAAAACACGTGTATTTTACCTAAAAATAGTAAGTTAAAAGTAACATTGTTTTCTTAAGTTGCTAACTTGATTTCAGAATCGATAAAAATAAATTCATCATATTTATCAGAAGAATCGATAATATTTTTTTAGTAGTGATAATATTTAATTAGATTGTAAAAATATGAATTATTTACCGATGATAATATGTTTGCATCTTTAGATATGGACGGCCCATATTACTGGCACATCAAGAGCGGAACTATTCAGAGAGATGCTCCAGTCTTGATTAGCGGTAGCCAGGAGCCACGAACACCGCTTGTTAAGGATGCTGAAACGGTAACTAAACTGTCACCATTATACCAATAATATTTAGTCATATTAAAGTTTTAAGTTGTAAATAACGTTGAAGCAAGTGTTTTGGTACCATCTAACAAACAAATCGCAATACGATTGTCATACCGTGTAAAGCCCCGTTTCCATTCTATGAACACTAAAGTTTTGATATTTTTCATATCTGATTTATCAAATGACTGATAGAATGTATATAAACGCTATTTAGCCAAGTTTGCAATTAAAATAAACTTATTTTCTTAGTATAATTGTTAATTATAGTTATGATGTATACTAAGAAACCAGCCGGAACTTGTTCTTGTTGTTAACATATTAGCATTCAATAGAAACATAATAAAATATTAATTTATTTGTATTTCAAACGAGGTTATCTCACTCGTACGATTTTGTCTGTGTTGGTCTAAGCATACATATAATATAATGCTCCTTTCTAGCCACAATGTCTAACTCTAAAGCCTAGTCCACACCAGTAGACACGTTGCGCAACATGTCTATAGACAGGCTCATAGACCGTCTATAGACATGTTGCGCAACGTGTCTATAGGCGTCTTCTGAGACCGTCTATTGTCTAGGTCTAGCGTCCACACTTGTAGACACGTTGCGCAACATGACTACCGTTGCACCGTGTCTACCATTTAGAATGGAAAACCATAGACATGCGATTTTTGGTCTAGCAACGAGACCGTAGACGCCGTTTGTCTAGCCGATGTCTATAGACAAATCGCTAGACATTGTCTCTGAGACCAAAATCGCGCAACATGTCTAGGCTTAAAATTAAAAACTGGTCCGTTTTATTGAATTATCAGCTTTTTTTGCAGGCATTGAGCAATTTTCATCAGGCGGGGAGCGTAGGCCTAGTCACTCGAAGCAATACCAGCTCAGCGTTAGAAGAACTCGATGCAAAAAGGCGTGAAGAGAAGAAAGACGAGTTAGCGCTTAAGTAAGTCTAAAATATGTAAGAGAGATACACCGGAGTCAAATGCTCGTTTTTCCATATCAGTGTTCATTTTGCGATTGCTTTAATTTTTGAACTTGATATTAAATCGACTCGAATAACTATTGCTTTCAAACTGAAATTGCCCTAAAATTCAAATGGGCGAGTAAAATAAGAAAAAGTTAATAATAAAAATTAACTAAGGGAATATAATAAATATTTACCTGTATAATTTAATCCCTTATCATGACATGTATAGGTATATAGTAGGTCTTTAGACTACTGACTACTTATAGAAGGATTGAAGCAGTTGACTAAGCAATAGTACAAGTAATAGTTTTTAAGCTTCTTTCAACCTACTGAGATCGGAACTATTAAAAATAGTTACCGTGCTTTTTTTTATGATGTTTAAGGAGAAGGAGCTATCCGGCTCGTTGGGATCGAGAGAAAGAACGCGCCATAAGATTCGCAGTAAGGAGCCTTGGGTGGGTCGATATATCCGAGGTTGATTTGACACCCGAGAGATCTAGCAAAGCCGTCAACAAGTGTATCGTCGAATTATCACTCGGAAAAAACGGACTTATCGATAACGTCGGAAGATGGGGTGACGTAAGTGTCTAACTTATATTTTCATGTATCAACCATAAGTTAATACTTTCCGATGTACCTACGCCTAAGACATGCCCTAGCTTTTTATCGAAATGTCCATTCCGAAAGCGGAAAGTGTTTTTTAAATGATTTTATCCTACCTGTAGTCCTAGTTTTCTCTAACTTGTCGAAATGATTTTCAGGGGAAGGACTTGTTTATGGATTTGGACGAAGGAGCCTTGAAACTAATAGATCCTGAGAATTTGACAGTGCTAAACACCCAGCCGATTCACACCATTCGAGTCTGGGGAGTCGGACGAGATAATGGAAGGTTAAACTCATTCTCTTTCTATTTTTGTTTATGAACCCATTTTTTTTAAAATGAATTTGTTTAGACTTAAGGAATAGTGAATTTTCTTTCAGCTACTTTTCACCTTGAAAAGGAATCTATTAATTCAATCTAAAAATCTGTTGTTTATAATCAAATAAAAGAAGTAAAAATAAAAATATGTGGATAATATTATAATAGCGTAGGATAGGCATCGCCTGTACATAGCTATGTAATTCCAGGACGATGAGGAAATTCCACATCTTGATTGAAACCCATAAATTACTGAAAATGGGTGTAACGCGTCATTGGGTGGCCGCGAAGTTAACATGGAACGTCTCAAATATTAATGATTGCGGGTTCTAATCCTCTTTTGTCAGTTTTGAAATTTGAGTTTCTCTGATGGACGGTTTTTACAAAAAGCCTCTCCATTAAGGTTCGAGAAAATTAAGCAGGAGAGCTACATCCGGCGATTTTATTATGGATGAAATAAAGTTATTTTAATTTTCATTTAAAAAAAATAAAACAATGCCAAAAAAATTTCACAATCAACAACAATCAGACAAAAATTTGTCAATGCTTTAGATAGAAAACTGTTTATTATTGTAAAAGATATATATGTAAATTTTAATTTTTGTATATTTAATTACAGATTGGATAATTTTCCGATATGAGGGATGAATTATAATGATTTAAAAAACTATAAATGAAGTAGTTTATTATTATTTATGTTTATTTTTTATTGGCAAAAAAGAAGATAAAAAAAAAATTAATAAATTAAAGAGGACAAAAATGAGGATTTTATAGCTGTGAACGCTTCTTGTTTCTTTAAAATCTTTGTTTCTGTTCTACATTTCCTTTTTACATAATGCATGTGACATATGTAAAACTATGACAAACTATTTTATTTCAGATTGTCTATTCACACATAACATTCTTATCAATTTTGTCTTATCAATATAAATGCTTCTTTTTTAACCGTCTTTATATTCTAAATACAAAAATAATTTTATGCATTTTCTGTTCTTTCTATTTTGGACGTACTTGACGATTGGAAATCAATATTTAGAGAAAGGTACGACCACAGTCAATAATATTTAAACATTAGTTGTTTTGATACTTTTTTTTATTAAAACTTCTTTATAACTATTAGTAATTAAGAATATTATTTATTTGTTAAGTTAATAATTGAACGAAAGTAGTGAGTTCTTCATTTCAGAAACTTGGGCTTTGAAAATTTTGTCTTTGGTTTTTTTGTCTAAAGTTAACTAGTGTACAAATTAACCGATTTAAACGAATTTGACAGGAGCATCTCATTATTTGAGACACTGTATAGTTTTAGGTAATGCCGCATTTAATATTTTCAAAATGGCCGCCAATATGGCTGACGATTAAAAAGGTTTTTGTTTACATGTCATGTTATAAATTGTTTTAAAGGCCTTGAAAAGTGTGAAAAGAATGTGTAACTACATATTGTAAAAAAATGTTTTATATTTTAACTGCATTTTGAAAAAAAAGATGGCCGAAATGAGATAAATAATATGCAAGTTATTAACAGAAAAATCTTTCCTGGTAGCCATATTAAAAACAAATGTGGTATATATAAGAGCAAAACGCAAATGTTTTTCCGCGAGTTCTTTATGTGCCGCGCCACATGAAACGAATGTAAAAACTAGAGTGTGATAACAAGGCTGTAAATGTATTAAAAGAAATGCACACAACTCCCTTACTAAATTTAAATCCTTTAATGTCTAATTAAATTAATTAATCATTTTTATAAATTTCAATTTATTTTAAATAATATCCCGGAAACTAGGTTTTTCCTTGCAAAACGAGTTATACGGATAAATTCTTATTTTTTGCAGTAGTTCCCCAAAATTTAGAGCTAAAATTTATTTCTCGATTTCACCTTGAGGTATTTTTTATGAACACATTAACCGATTTTCATCAAAATCAGTCCTGAAGTTTAAACTAAACACGTCTGTACAGACGATAAACAAACTTTTTTTTAACACAGGGGATCGTAAAACGTATAAATCTTTTGGTAATACTTGAAAGATTTAGTAAGAGCTTTTAAAGCATTTTTTGATCATCCTTGACTGCACTTCTGATGATAGTTATACTACAAATGTCTTTCACTGTCTGATTTGTTGATATAACCGGGTAAAAGAACATCTTCTCACGTATAGCGTAGGCCAGCCTTATCGACTCAACTGGTGAAGGATTTACTATTTACTGCTTCTTGATGTCCTGACAAAAAAAAAAATAAAAAAAATAGTTACTATCCTGAGGCAAACATTATAGGCAAGAACAAAGGAGTGCAGAAGAGGGTGTTAGATATTTATTCGCGACCATTCATCAACAACCCTCTTGGGTGCTATTCCTTAAATTTGGCTGTCGGAGATGAAAATTTTCGGTAGTCATCCTCTTAGCTATCCTAGTGCCGGTCTGTCCATTACAGTCGTGGTATAGAGATATGTAGCTTTCTTTGTCAACATTGACGTCTTTCTGAACTCGTCATGAGGGTTCATAATGTGGCATCACTGTAGAAGGGGAAACCGAGGTGACAAGGTTACGAGGATAGCAGTCCAGACCTAAGCCAGTAAAGTTTGTATCAAACAGTTTGTGTTTTTTTCTTTACTGGTAAGTCAATCTGACTAAGTCCAAGTAACTGGGAGACCTACAAGCTCATTCGCCTTAAATACATACCTATTCAGAAACCGTCAATACAAAAATCCATAGCAGGGCCACTTGCATTTTGCATTTGTCGAGAGTTTGTAATTTTGTGACGCGTTTATTTGTAGTACATGATGAATTATAGTCTACACCGGAAAATCATCAGTAGAATGCGATACCAGTATTGAGAGCATAACAATTTTATCGGATGTTAACGAATAGGTACAAATAACTAATAAGTTTTATTTCCTGTTGCAGGGATTTCGCTTACGTGGCAAGAGATCGAACGACAAGAAAGCATATGTGCCACGTGTTTCGATGTGACATGCCAGCACGCACCATAGCAAATACTCTACGAGATATCTGTAAGAAAATTATGATTGAGCGAAGTCTTCAGCAGAGTTTAGCCAAACCAGTAGAAACAAGTAAAATTATTTTTCTTTATTTTAATAGAATACATTTTTTTTTTTTTTTTTTTTACATATATTAATATGTTTGGGAGGATCAGTTACGTTGGAAAATTCAACCATCGCTGATAACTCTGAAATTATATCTAGTGAAGGCTTGAAGGTTGCTGATATAGTGTTCCCAGTTCCCAGACTCCACTCTGACAAGTTGTATGAAATGGACTGAATTTATTTTGGATGCCTTTACTCATTTTTTGAGACTAAGCTTATATTTTATGGTTTGATAATTTCTTTTCTTTCAATCAGCTTATAATTTTCTTTGACATATTTTTTTCAATTTAATATTTTGACGTAACAAGTGATTTTCAAAAAATAAACTAATTTTGCAGCTACACAATGATTTACGAAAAAACTCCCTCTCCCTGTAATTGTGCTGGAACAAGTGTCCAACGTACATAACTGTCCAAGATAAGGGAATCTCCCCTAACTGTGATGATAACTGTGCTGGGACAAGTGTCCAACGTACATAACTGTCCAAGATAAGGGAATCTCCCCTAACTCTGATGATAACTGTGCTGGGACAAGTGTCCAACGTACATAACTGTCCAAGATAAGGGAATCTCCTCTAACTGTGATGAGAAGTATAACACAATCAAAAATTAAGATGTATTTGACAAGTTGTTTATTATTTATGATCACATTTTATATACCACAAACCCAAACTCCTACAATCACAATTTGGTAAAAATGGTTTAATCTGAGAGAATAAAGTGTATGGCTCGTGGAAAAATGTCTTCTCACGGTTTCTAGTCAAATCTTACTTTTATGGATTGTACGAATTAAATATTTACTTGCAATACTGAACCTTCATATTACGGGGAAGATGAAGGACGACAGTCAATCACTATATGTATTTACTTTTATGAACTAAAACTACAGAATATTACAGTTCCTTCCTCGGGTTAGTTTTTAGGGTCCGTAGGCAAAACCAAGGACCCTTATATTTTCCTGCTTGTGTCTGTCCGTCCGTCCTCTCGCGTGCTCTCACGGCTACACCTTTCGTCCGATCACTTTGAAATTTGGCATGTATGTGTCTTGTACCTGCCCACATATTTTAAAAATATAGCGACTTAAAAAAAAATATTTTTCAAAAAAATTAGGGTAAAAAACTTAAGGGTTAAAATTTTTTTATTTTTTTTCGATACCGTAAGGGGTATCATATGAAAGGTTACGTCAAGCTGATAACAAAATATATAATTCTTTGGATATAACTTTGATAGGGCGAGCGTAGGCAAGTTTGAAGTGGGTGTGAAACGTGCCCATCCCCTCTATCTCACTTATGTAAAGTGCAAAAAATCTGAAAAAAATTCCTGAACATTCTTCGACAAAACGTAAAGATACCACTTTTTGGAAATTTCGAAAATTATTTATTTTGAAAATATTTTATTTTTTATTGACAAAATACGTTTTTTATAATTATGGTCTTTTTGATGTATTTATATAGTTGTAGTCCGGTTCAGTGGCAAACAAATACTTTATCAGAGTGTGTTTTGAGAATATCAGACCCTTAGAATGGTTCAAAGTAAGCTTTTTAGCATTTTAAAAAAAAAACACTGTTTATACACTTTACAGTTAAACACTAATTGTGGCCTACGGACCCTCGCTGTGTGCTGACTAGCACACACTTGACCTGTTTATTATCATATTATTTTTTATCGTATAAGTACGAATAGCTATTACTAGTATGCATACCGAGACAGAAAAATCGAAACCACTCAGGGCCGGATTTAGAGGCAGATGATGTAGTGCGGGCCCCCCTCCCCTTGCTTTTAGCTTTAACAAAATATTACCGAGGGGGGGGGGGGGGGGGGGGAGGGTCAATCTAACGGGGGTCTGAAAATAGAGGGTCCTTCTTAGTGGAACGTTTAAGAAATTAAGACTAGCAAATATTTTATTTTTTATAAAAATATTAATCAAATATTTTTTCTCTCCTGCACTGAAAGAAATGTTGTGCAACAATCCCTAAAATGAGGTATTCATAGGTTAAAACACACATTTTGGCACTTCATCGACGGTTTTATGTTGCATATAAATGGTTTAGTATACTTTTGTAATTATATTACCCAGTTTGAATCATATACATCCTGGAAACAGTGGTATTGAAGATTGGCTTAAATTAAAACTGCCATCAATTAAGCTCTTATTTCAACAAACACGATGCAAATATTTATGGCTTATGACCTACGAGAAACATAAATTACGACCCTGTATTACCGCTGAGACAGCAAACCCAAAGTCTATAAAAAATAAACTAAATTCTATAAAAAGTAAATAAACTAAGAGGGCTATTATTGTGGAACGGCGACAAGACTTAAGAGGATAGCAGCGAGCATAGACATCAAAGCAATCGCATGTAATCAAATGAGAGTACTTATAGTGGAGAGTCTAGGATAGCTAAGCGATGTGTAAAAGCGCTACGAAATATTTGTTTCACAGAGCAGTTTCCATAATCTCAAGAGTTTGGCTTAATAAAATAAAATACATAAAAGTCAATCTTAAATTACATTAACGCGTAACACACTTCTGCTTGATTACATGCGTTTGATTTGATGTCCATGCTCGCCGCTATCCTCACAAGTCTTGTCGCCGTTCCACTATTATCACCCTCTTCTTTTATTTAGAAACACAATCTTAACCTTCTAAACCACCCAAGTAGCACGACTTAGTCCCTGGGAAATCCACAGGACCAGTCACTTTGTCCTATTGCACATCCCCTGGATGGTAAAATTTTTGATTTTGGACGTCTTATGGCTGACCCAAGGATCTTATATAAAGGGGATGGAATGTTAAGAGGGGGTTTAAGGCAAAAAAGTGACCCCATGGAGGTAAGAGAAATTGGAGAAAAAATCATACTGCGCATGCTCCACGACCTTTGAACTGGGACAAATTACCTTTTTAACAGGTTATAACCTGACACTATGAACAAATTCTTGGTAACCTATAACCAAGAGGAAGGTAATTTGTCCCATTGGAGCTAATATTTTACATATCTTCATGGGATCACTTTTTTGCCTCAACCCTCTATCAGATCCTTGGGCTGACCCGATGTCCGGCCTTCTAACCTCCACGGGACGTCCAGAGCATATCCCGTGGGATATCCTATGGACAGTTTAGGGACATAGTCTGGATGCATAAAATGTAAATTTGTAAAAAATAATGAAGAATTGTGACATTGCCATATGGATCATTAATTAAATTTCCCTTATGAAAATATACCTTAGTTATTATTTTCTTACTAGAATTTTAATGTATCCTCTGAGACATTCGAACCCGGGACATCCTGAAAGTCAGTCCTTCGCTTTATCCACTCAGCCATGAGACATTTCCGATTAAGAGCAACTCAAAATGAATACTTTAACCTTACACCATAAATATATAACTTTTATAAATAATTTGAGGATTGTTCAATATAGCTTTCACTGAAACATCATCCTTTGAATAACATAAATAAATCTAATTATAATTATAATTTTTTCCAATTTTAATTACAATTTTTTTAAAGGACATCCATAGGATACCCTTAACTCGATGTCCATAGGATGTCCCTAACTGGATATCCATAGGATACCCTTAACTGGACAATCCCGTTAAGGACATCCGTAGGACATCCTTAGGATGACCCAATGAGGTATCCAAAACGTGATAACCATAGGGGAACCCTTGGATAAACAATTATGGACAGGACCAAATCTGGACAAAAGGATATCCCAGGGATATCTTTTGGATCAGCTGTGCTACTTAGGCAAATCAATAATTTTTATACGGCATTGGTGAAACCCAATTATAAACACAAGAACGGACACACTGATTCCTCCTGCTATTATGACTGAATAAAGAAAACTCCCTAAATTAAAAATTCCTTTTAGATAGTCCAACGATGTCCTTAGTAAGGTCTCAGTTATAGTTTTTTACGTTGTCAGAGAGGATAAAGCAACAGACTTGGTTATTCGGGTGACGTGTTCGTATCTAAACAACAATAATTGTTTTAGGCAATTCTGGATCGTTGAAAAATACTCCTACCCGGCCGACCAACTTGCCAACCGAGCACAGACGTATTAACAGAAACATGTCTACTACATTCGGTGAGCAATTACTATTTTTTTTAACATTTATACCAACATTGAAATGGCTAATAAAATACAAATTAACATTGAACTAAAATGCCATATTATTTTTTTCAGCCCATTCGTTCCCGACTCCGATGGAAGAACCGAAAAAAGTTTTAGTGACGGATTATTTGGGAAGTGTAGAGGTGGACAAAGCCAGTGGCATGGAAGTTCTGAACAGTGCTATAGATCGTTTAATGGACACCACACCAAGGGCTCAGTGGCACTCTGTTAACATAGCCGTAGCCCCGAGCATGATTACCATTTCTTCAGTAAAATTGCAGGTAAATCAAATCGACCGATGAGGTACAGTTGAAATATAGGCACTGGTTGTTTCTATTAAAAACATTTGATTTCTTCTTCTTCTTGTTTTAGGATGACGCGAAGCCTCTAGCCGAATGCAGAGTACGCTATTTATCGTTCCTCGGGATAGGACACGATGTCAAGAACTGCGCTTTTATAATGCACACTGCCCAAGATTTATTTGTGGCTCACGTCTTTCATTGTGAGCCTTCTTCAGGAGCTCTCTGCAAAACCATAGAAGCAGCGTGCAAGGTAATGGTTCTTCATAGGCCTCTAACGACGAAATGTTACAAGATAAGATAAAACTGTTTTAAAGAATACATTTTTACATCCTATATTACAGTTTACAATTACGGCATTGAGTTAATATTTCATTACAAGTTTAATCAGATATTAATATTTTACAACAAAATTTAGTTATTTTGGAAAATAAAATAAAACAATAAATTAGTGTACTAGAAACAAAACTAAAGTTCAAACAGAGAAATAAAATATACAATCATACCTACAGACCCATTTACATAGAAATGTATTTCTCATTTTTAGGGTTTCGAGGTCATCCTAAAATCCCTTTTGCTTTTCGTACAGGACCGGCCTTAGGCATAGGCGACATAGGCGACCGCCTAGGGACCCGAGCAAGAAGGGGACACTTTCCGAGATTATCGAAGTTAATTGACGCATCCAAAAAAAATTCGTAGGTGGCACGCACCACCAACGATTTTTTTTTTTTTTAATTCTTCATTTAACTTCGAAATCTTGGAAATGGGAAACAAATCCTACTTATTTATAGAGAACATGTTAATCTTTAAAATCTTCGTTTTAAATTAAAATATTCAATCTTAGTCCAGTTAGCAAAGGAAACATTGTGGAACTAAATCATAAAGTTTTTATATAGATCATTGATGTTTGATATTCCTGAAAGCTCTGAGAGGAAGCTATGGCCAGCTTGGAATAGTACATTACGCGTCGAGTGCGGAAAGTAGCATTTTGCATGAGAGTGTGGAGTTTGCACCCGAGCGATAGCGAGGGTGGTAAAACCACACGAGCAATGCAAAATGCCGTTTTCGCACGAGTTGAGTACCGTACTTTATCTACGATTGTTAGATTTAAATAATAAATACAGAAAAAAATAAACTTCCTATATGCAAGTTCATATTTCTCTTGTGATAAAGATGTCATTAATTCATTAGTTTATTTTGTGCCGAATTAATTATTTCTGGAGGAGTATTATTCTCCACATTTTCGTCAAAGTCACTTGATTCACTCATTGTTTTTCACTAAAAACTCGATATAAACAGTTACTTTAATAAAAGAACAGCAAATTAGTTTTGTTAAATGTAAACAAACTTGCTAATCGTGCGTAAAGCTGAAGAATTCCTCTTCTTTATCGCACTAGTGTGGTAAAGAAGAGGAATTATTCAGAACTATGAGACGCGCATGCGCAATGAATACAAGTACGTAAAGAATAACTTTCTACGCATCTAAACAAAGATATAATGTTTATATTTCGTATCAATCGTAGATAAAATACTTTACATTTATTTTCACAAATATCTAGAAAAACATTAGCTTTATCTAGAATGTCATTTAGGTCACTTAATTAAATATTATTTATTGTCTACAAAAAACGTCCAAATGATTTTCCTGATACCTCAAAAGCTTAAAAACATTTCTATCTTTACTATTTTAAGTACAAATTAAAATACAATTGCTTATTAAGTTTAATGAACGGTATTGCAAATTATTACAGCAAATTTTATATTTCTTTTTATTAGAATCAGTTATTGTAAAATCTAAAATAATAAATATCGTTTTATATTAAAATTTCCAAGAATTCTAATGGTATAACTTTCTTAGGCAAATCTTCCGTATTCGAGGCAACTTTTTACTGTCTCTTATATTTTTCAGGCACCCTTTCTACCCAGCAGTGTTTATCTGGCAATGTCCAGGGTAACATCTAACTTTCCATCAATTCAACTTTAACCCTAATCAACATCATTAGGTCTGCCTTTTCCTGCCCAACTCTATTTTCTTTTCTAAATGATGCCTATATTTTCCAAAGCAGTTTTTTTTCTCATACAGACAATTATCTTGTTCTCTCTTGTTGTTATTTTCAGCATATAGATTATAGTTTTGAATATTCTGGTATTGTAGGGATTTTGTTTTCAGTATGTTAGGGTTTGTATGCTCCACTATCAATTGCCGTATTAGATTTTTCAAATAAGGAATCTTCTTGTCTCAAGTAGAATAATATAATTTGTACGAATTATATTATTTATTTATTTTAATTTTTTTTAATGAATAAAAAAACAACAAAAAACTTTGTGCTATTTCCATGTCTAATATTAGTTTATAACAATACGTATGCCCCAAGAATTTGCTTTAGGGACTGCAAGAATCTTTAAATTTCTTTCTGTTGCTGTTTTAGTGTTTGACGAAGCATTTTTTTGTAACGGGCCGATGATTAGTGATAGGTTAGTTGATAGTTAATCCAAGTGATTAACAAGTGGAACTAAAAACTATATTGATCTAATCACTAGGAGGGCCGTTAAATTAAAACAAACAATAAAGATAATAATTTTCACAGAGTGACCCCTGGTCGGACCCGTCCGTGAGCAGGTGCCCCGGCGCCACCTCCAGAGCCCTCTTGTTAAACCTACCAGCTTGCAATCCATCGTATTTTTGACACTCACCTACCGGAGGAACAATTGGCATCTACAATAGCCATAGCCGTTTTTATCCTTTCTTTCGTTCCACAAAATAAAACAAACCGTCTTTTTGTATCCTCCTTAGTCCTATGAACCCCTGCCTCGGTACTTCCTGTTAGACCGGTTCATATACTCCCCCTTCAGGGGAAAATATGAAACATATTTATCGGAGAGAGACATATTAGAGGTGGAGACGCTGCTGGAAGGGCTGAGACGACCTGTGTATCTACAAGGCAACCAGACAGTACCAAGATAATGATTTTTTACATAGTTTTTTCACACAGTTGCAAAATTAACTTACTACGACAGGGCGGTTGAAATGAATGTTGTTATGACAGTCATAGTTATTGGCATCTTGGCTGGTATTCTATTCTTAATGTGACAATCCTAGTGTTCTGAGTGATGGTCAGCACTTCCTCCTAGACCGGTACATTTTAGTTAACCTTAGACATAACTCTCAGTTCTTGGTTTTCGAAAGCGTTATCAACTATTTTTTTTTTGTATATATTACGTAGTTTTATACAAACTATGTGTCACCTTAAGACTACAATTGCGGTTCTATAAATTAATGTATTGTTTTATTTTATTTTACATAGTCTAAATTTTGATAAAAACAATTAATTTTTTTAACATTTAAATTATGCTTGTTACAGCTGAGGTATCAAAAATGCTTGGACGCTCATCCTCAAAGTGTTGTTTCCTGCGACACCAAATCCCCGAGCAAAGGTTTCGGAGCTACACTTAAATCCTTGACCGGTCAACTTGTCGGTTCGTTCACCGGGAAAAAGTCAAAGCATTCCTGAGAAAAACATTTGTCTCTCCAGGTAAGAGTAACTTAGAAAATAATTTGTTGTAATTATCAGCTGTTCAAATCCAAAATGGCGGATAACTCACGTCATGCGAAATTTTTTTTTTTTTAATTTTAAGTGGGGTATCAAATGAAAGGTATTAAAGAGTAGATTACAAATATATATATCACTTAGGGAAAATGTTCAATTTTCAGCGCCATTTTGTCAAAAAACATCGAAATTTAGCTTGTCCCCCCCCCCCCCTCTAAAACTATATTTCCGCTCTTACTAAAAATATAGAAAAATATGCAAAATGTGCACTCTGATGGGCCAAAGAAAAAATAAGGATAGCAACTTGGTCGGATTAACTGGGAATCCAAGATGGCGGCTAATTGCTGTCACGGGGAAAAAAATATTTTTTCAAAATTTTGAGTGGGGTATCAAGTGAAAGGTATTGAAGAGTAGATTACAAAAAATATATAACACTTGTGGAAAGCGTTTAATTTTCTACGCCATTTTGTCAAAAAACATCCCAATTCCCCCCCCCCCCCCCCCCCAACTACTAATTTCATGTTTACAACACCAACGAAACCCTTTTTACGTGAGACTTCACGCACTACCAATTTATTAGTGTTACTTAAGATTAATATTTGAGATCACGCTTAAATGAGAAATTAAATTATATAATAAATCCTTAGTAATAATAATAATAATAGTTGTAGGGTGTAGAGACTAATCATTTAGGAGTAAATTTTCTTTCATCTGACCGACCGTGAAATGCTTTCCCCAAAAATAGTAAAAAAAAGTAGGTCTGGCTAAAAAAGCTTTTGATCTAAAAATTTGTTACGAGGGACAATGCGGTCCTCTGGTTGCTAGATTTTCTATTTAAATACATTCTAACGATTGTGCCATTATTAGCGTTCTTTGCTTAATACTCATGACAATATATAAAGAATTGGTTACGATTTAATTATGATTTCAGTTTAATATTGTAAAGTTAGTAAACCATCTCTCCTTGTCTTATTTTATTTAATATTATAGTATTATATCTATTGGAATTTTTGTATATGATTGGATTTTAAAACCATTTGAATTGTTGGCAGGACTTGTGCGCTCCCATGGAGAGAGAAGTGATCAAACATCGCCACCTCCAGAGCCCTCTTGTTACATCAACCAGCTTGCAATCCCTGTTATCTCCGACACTCACCTACCGTAGGCACAATTGGCATCTATAATAGCCATAGCCGTTTTTATCCTTTCTTTTCGTTCCACAAAATAAAACAAACCATCTTTTTGTATCCTCCTTAGTTCGTGTATTTTTAAAAGTATTTAGTACTGTCTGGGGCTTTAAAAAGGGTTTAAC
>OX578285.1:55783601-55946101 GCA_951217055.1 Gerris lacustris
TATCCACCTTTAGAGATTCAGTTACCGCTCTTAAGGCTTTGGAGATTTCTGATTTATCTGATTTTATCTTAGCTCTACGGAGTTTACCACTGGACGTCCGTAAGCAATTCGAGCATCAACATACGGCCAAAGTTCTTCCTACATTTAATAATATTGTTGAATTTATTCAGAGGCAAGTTAATGCGTTAGAGATTTCAAAGAGCTTGGATTCACTTGATAAATCTGAAACCATTTCATCCAATAAATCACTTGGTAAAACACCTAATACTGTTTACCAAACTAGAAAGGCTTTTACTGCCACTTCTTCTGGGTCTTTTAATAGCTGTCCTGTGTGTAAGAAGGACCATAAAATTTACTTTTGTCCCGATTATGAAAAGATGACGCCCTTGCAGCGTAAGAAAACTATTCGTGACTTGAGACATTGTTTTAACTGTCTCAAGGATCATATGTTAGACTCTTGTACGTCTAAAGTTTTGTGTTCGGCGTGTGGGGCTATAGGCACCATTCTTCTATCCATGACACTTTTAACCACTTCAGTTATCGTAACTCGAAGGAGAGCCCGCCATCTAATGCTTCCACATCTGTCCCTTCACAAACTTGTCCAGATACTGACTCTGTTGACTCTAAGTGTCATATGTCTGCGAGTGGACTTCATAGTTTTTCTTCTTTTAAAACTGTGTTGCTAGGAACTGCACTTATCCACATTCAAGATGTTCAAGGAAATTTTGTACCAGTTCGTGCGCTACTCGGTTCTGGCGCACAAACTTCTTTTATTACTTCGACTTGTATCCAACGTTTAGGTTTACCTGTCAAACAATGTAACCTACCCATAGCTGGTCTAGGTCAGAATTTTATTTCGAATATTAAGGGTATGACATCATGTACTGTCAAGCCTAGAATTTCTCCAAACCCTCTTCTTAAAACAGATGCGGTTATACTTACTAAGATTACAACGAACATGCCTTCGTTGAGTATCCCTGCTGATATTTGTTGTAAATTTAATAATTTGACCCTTGCTGATCCAAATTTCGACACCCCGTCTGCTATTGATTTTCTTATGGCTGCTGATCTATTCCCGTTCCTGTACGACGGTCAGCGTATCGTAGGTGGAGACAGATCCCCTTCAGCCCTTCACAGTATTTTTGGTTGGGTTCAATCATTGTTAATTATTCTGTTAGTGATACTATTATTTTATTGTTATTATATCATCTTTTCTAACACATATGTTAAGCACTTGTTATCAATATTTGTTAAAAAAAAAAAAAATAATAATAATAATCTTATACCTTGCATGTAGGGTAGGGCGGGGCTAGTTGAGCATAGGGGTAAGTAAGTTGGGCAATTTAAATATCTCAAAAACTACGCCTGTCACAAAAATGCCTACTTCAAATAATGGAAAGATGGGGACGAGGAAGGAGATCGCATCGCGTGCCCTTCAGTTGCCCTAAGACAATCGAGAAAGATGACAGACACTTTTTTAAATTTTCTTAGTAAGAAGTAAAAAAACTGTTGACCGCCATTTTTCTCCTAGACTCGTACTAAAACAACCATCTGCAATCACGTAAGTTTATATTTTATGTATTTATTGTACTTTTGATAATAATTAGTTATTTAGTCTTAAGTCTACCCGTTTTTTTCATAACTTAACTTTTTATCTATAAGTCTAGTCGGGGCTAGTTGGGCAGGCTTGCTCAACTTGACCCACTCTTATACTGCGACAAAAAGTTAAATGTTTATTTTTTATTTTTACAAATACTAAGCAGACTCTGGCAGACGGCTATAATAGGTATGCCTTTTTATGCTTTGTAATAACAATTTTTATAATAATTGTATTTATAATTTTGAAATTATTAATAAAAAAAAAAGAAAAAGTTAAATGTCTTGCATTTCATTTTAGGATGCGGACATATAAACGAAAAAACGTCAAGGGGTTCGGCTACGAGTCAACAGTCAAGTGAAGCTGCAAAATCTGTGATGGCCGGGTACAAGAGCATGAACGCAGCTGCAAAAGAATTTAACGTAAAACGAATGACTCTCACAAGACTGATAATAAACCCTGCATTAATATTTTTACCTTACTATCCTCGAAATTACCTACTTACCTCAAATTTTTATATTGTTATTATATTTACATTTTTTTTATCCTTAAAAATTAACAATAAAGCATAATTTTAAGTACAAAGAGTGTAATAATATCCAAAGATAAATAATAAGTTATGTCGTAAAAGTGTTTTATATTTGCATTAGATTTTTTGTTGTTAGTTTGGTGTTGTTTCTGTACCTACATTAGAGATGGAACTTAAAAAATATATATTTGATTATAAACTGAAGTTTTATTGTAGTTTTGAGCAACTTCCACATCGCTATTAACCTAATCTTTCCATTGCCCAACTTGCCCCATGCCCTTGAACAACTTACCCCTACTATGGGGCAAGTTGAGCGAGTAGGAGGTTTCTCGCATTAATGATAATATTTTCTAAACCAGATCTGAAATAGTTTTATTTTCCGAATACATTTAAAGAAGGGTAAATTACTTATCTAACGTTGAAGGAATCAATTAAATCTGATGTACCGTTTAGGAGTTATTATAGATTATATAAAAAATTGCTCAACTAGCCCCGCCTTACCTTACCTGTTATAGTAAGTAAATAAATAAACATTATTATTATTATTAGCATCAAGGAGCGGATCGCGGGTGAAAGGTGAAGCGAAATTTACGGTAGCGCAATGAGACGGAGCCTTCAGAATATCATTAAAATGATTCAACCAGTGAAACATTTATAAAGACGAGGAGAAGGAGAATAATGAACCAGATATATACATAATTAGTGAAAATGAACCAGAAATAATGAGAGATGAAACAAGAGATGGTATTAGGAAGCTGAAGAAGAACAAAGCTCCAGGACGACAATATATGCAATGAAATACTTATACATGGTATGGATGCTTTAATTAACCCACTATATTCTCTTTTCAATAAAATTCTAAGGGAAAAGAAAATACCTAATAATTGGAAATCAGGCAAAATAATACTGATACATAAAAAAGGAAGTAAAGAACTAATTAACAATTATAGACCAATTAGTCTGTCTTCAGTATTCTATAAACTTTTCACTGGAATTTTACAAAAAAGAATAATTAAAGATATATATCAAACACATGATAGAACAAGCAGGATTTCGACCAGGCTTCTCAACTAATGACCATCTTCAAACAGTGAGGCAAGTAATAGAAAAATGTATTGAGTATAATATACCCTTATTTATGTGCTTCATAGACTTCAATAAAGCATTTGACTCCTTGAAGCATAGAAAAATCTGGCCTGCCTTGAGAGAAGCCGGAGTCAAAGAATAATATATAAAAATATTAAAAGAAATATATAGGAACTGTGAAGCTTTCATAGACTTAAAAAAAGATGGAAAGAAGTTCAAAATAGAAAGAGGAGTTAAACAAGGTAGTCAAGTATCTTCAGTAATTTTTAAATGTGTCCTTGAAAAAGCATTTAGAGAATTAATTTGGTGTAAACTAGGACTTGATATATATGGGTATAAACTAAACAACTTAAGGTTTGCAGATGATGTCCTTCTTTCTTCCACAAACAGAACCGAATTGAAGGATATGGTAAATGGTTTAATAATAAACAGGTCAAGTGTGTGCTGGTCAGCACACAGCGAGGGTCCGTAGGCAACCCTGTATAGTTTAAGTGGTACCCTATTGATGGTGTTTCTTAAAATGCTAAAAAGCTTACTTTGAACTATCCTATGGGTCTGATATTCTCAAAACACATAAACAAACTTCCGATAAAGTATTTTTTTGCCACTGAACCGGACTACAATCATATAAATACATCGAAAAGACCCTAATTATAAAAAAAAAAACGTATTTTGCCAATAAAAAATAAAATAATATTTTTATCGAAATTTCCAAAAAGTGGTATCTTTACTTTTGGTCGAAGAATGTTCAGGAATTTTTTCAGATTTTTTGCACTTCACATAAGCGAGATAGAGGGGGGGGGGGCACGTTTCACAACCGCTTCAAACTCGCCTACGCTCGCCCTATCAAAGTTATAACCAAAGAATTATATATGGTTGTAATCAGCTCGACCCTCACGGTGTCGAAAAAAAAAGTAAAATTTTTAACCCTTAAGTTTTTTTTACCCGCTATTTTTAAGTCGCTATATTTTAAAAATATGTGGGCAGGTACAAGACACATACATGCCAAATTTCAAAGTGATCGGACGAAAGGTGTAGCCGTGAGAGCACGCGAGAGGACGGACGGACAGACACACGCAGGAAAATATAAGGGTCCTTGGTTTTGCCTACGGACCCTAAAAATTTGCAAAAAATATGGATTGGCAATAAACTGGTCAAAATCAAAAATAATGTCAAACGTATGCCAAGAGCCTTTGGAAGTCGATGAAGGTGTGCTAGATAACACTAAGGAGTATGTGTACTTAGGACAGGTAATATCTATGAACGATTCAATGGAAAAGGAGATAAGCAGAAGAATAAATATAGGATGGAAAAAATTCTGGGCGCTTAAGAAAATATTTAGAAGTAATGCCTCAGATAACATTAAAGTCAAAACAAATTCTATATGGTAGTCAAACCTGGTGCCTAACACAAAAACTGAATAATAAACTAGTATCAGCACAGT
Organism: Gerris lacustris; assembly: GCA_951217055.1. NCBI lineage: Eukaryota > Metazoa > Arthropoda > Insecta > Hemiptera > Gerridae > Gerris > Gerris lacustris. The sequence continues at coordinate 55,788,258 of OX578285.1, forward strand.
GCCAAATGACAAGAACCATGTTTAAGATCAGTAAGTTAGAAAGGTACAAGAATGAAAACTTAATCAAAAGATATGGTAGAAGAAGCCTAATGAAAGAAGGACACAAGCTGAAATAGAACTGGGCTGGACATGTTTACAGGATGGATACTGCAAGATGGGCTCGTTTAGCTACGGAATGGACTCCATATGGAAGAACTAGAAACAGAGGAAGACCAGCACGGAGATGGGATGATGAGTTCTCAGAAAGAATAGGAAAACTATGGCATAGGACAACTACTAATAGGCAAAGAATTAGCAAGAATAGGAAGAAGATTATAAAAATTCAATTTAAGTAAATTTCTAGCCATATAGTAAAAAAGGCTATTACATTTTATAAGGCACGGTTTGAGATTCTAATAATTTCAAGATAAAAAGAACTTTTTATATACTACGTTTTTAAATTTTCTGTTGAATCGTATGTAATGTTGATAATATAATTGTTATTGTTATATAATACATAATGTTAGTGAAAAAAAAATAGTTCCGAATTTATTTACTTCACATAAATGACAACCATAGAGAGCTGATCTTAAATCTATAAAAGGATGAATCTTTGTACAACGGATCTCCCCAACACCAAATCTAAGCGTGCCATCGATATATTTGAAATAATATAATCGATATTTCCTGTTTTGCTGTCATTCAATGTTTATCTATCACAAATTTAAGACCCGTCAAAATGAAGATTGCATAAATATTGGATATGGCAAAACAAATAAAATAACTTGCGGATTTTTTCCGAACTAACTTTCCGCACAGCAAAATTTGCTGAAAACTAATTAAATTCTGCTGAAAGATGGCTAAAAGTATTAAAATAATGCATTGTCATCGTGTTCTGAGCTATGCTAAAAGTTTCAATTGTCTTGCTATTCGGGAAGTTAGTTAGAAATCGATTGAAAGATTTGTACCGGACAAACAAACAAACAAACAAACAAGAATGCAAGCTAATAAAAACGTAGTGAAATACAGTCTTAATTAAATACGTTAACAAAAACAACCTCAAATAAATACCCCTAAACAGGGAGGCTTTAGCTTTTATAAAATAAAAGTGTCGTATAAGCTTTATTATTATTATTATCTCTGTTTAGATGCGTATAAAGTGATTCTTTACGTATATTGTATTCATTGCGCATGTGCGTTTCATAATTCCTCTTTTTTCCGTCCTAGTGCGGTAAAAAAAAAAGATTTCTTCACCTTAAAGCACGATTAGCGAGTTTGATCACATTTAACAAAACTAATTTGCTGTTTGTTTAATTAAAGTAACTGTTTATATAGAGTTTTTAGTGAAAAACAATGATTTATTTATGTCATTATGACGAAAATGAGGAGAATAATACGTCTCCCGAAATAATTAATTCGGCACAAAATACAAATAATGAATTAATGTCATCCTTATCAAAAGAGAAATACGAACTTACATACAGCAAGTTTATATTATTTTTTTGTATTTATTATTAAAATCCAACAATCGTAGATAAAGTACGGTTCGCAACTCGTGCGAAAACTGCATTTTGCTTTGCTCGTGTGGTTTTACTACCCTCGCTATCGCTCAGGTGCAAACTCCACACTCGCATGCAAAATGCTATACTTTCCGCACTAGACGCGTAATGTATTATTATTTTTTTTGTTAGCTTTTCCTGTTTCGCTGTCATTCAATGTTTATCTCTTAAAAGTACAATTCGTTTTTTCTGGTCTTATATTACTTTGCTTTCATCTCTCACCTATTACCCCAATATTGAACAATTAAGGTGAAGAATAAAGAAACCAAAAAAAAATTGAATATAAGACCAGTTTTCAAAAATGGTATTTTTATACTAATTATTATTAGATAACAAAAAGGCCTGTTCCTTACTTGCGGATTGTTTTCCGAACAAACTTTCTACACAACAAAATTGGCTCGAAACGAATTAAATTTTGCTGAAAGATGTCTAAAAGTATTAAAATAATGCTTTGTCATCGTGTTCTGAGCTATTCTAAAAGTTTCAAATGTCTAGCTACTCGGGAAATTAGTTAAAAATCGCTTGCAAGATGTGTACTGGACACACAAACAAGAAAGCAAGCTAAAAAAAAAACGTAGTAAAATCGGTATCATTATAAGTTGTTATAATTTTGTTGCACATTTTATACTTCGATAAATAAAAAAAATAATAAAAACTTGTTTACAGTTTTTCTTTATTAATAAAAAATAACAAGGCAATATAAGCAAGTAACCTTATTTAACAAACTAATTGTGTTGCAATGTAATAAAAGAAAGGAAAGGTTAAAGAAAGAAACAACTATATACACTACTTTTAAATTAGATATATATATATTTATATATGATTATTATTATAGATATAATTGGAAAAGTTATGGTATAAATGATACGTCTCCAATAAAGGGGTATTGAATCGTTAGCTTCAATAAAAAAAATGTAAATCTAAAGCCAAGTTTTAGTATTGTATAGACGTAGGGGACAACTGAGCTTGTTTAGAACTTTATAATACGATGACGAGCTCGACAATCGGGCCGAGGGTGAGAATGGGAGCTCATTAACTGCCTACTAAGAATCGTTTTTTTGCTTTTTCATTCTTGTAGAATTAGTGAGAAAGAAGTGGAACCGTAGAAAGTTTCCGACCCCAAGGTTTTAACACAATGCACTCTAACCCAACTCGAATATACTGTTGAATCTATCTCAGAAACAAACACCCTGTAAGTTTGCCACTAGACTCACGCAAATAGTCCATGTGTGCTCGCCCGTTATCGTCAGATAAATAGTTATACAAGTTGTGTCAGTTGGTCTGATAAATCAGATTTATGGGAGCCGACGCACTGCCCCCGTGTAACCAGGCCCGTCGAGAGGGGGTGGCAGGTACGGCTGATGCCGGGGGGCCCGGACCTCCCCTAAAGGGCCCGGCTGTCTTAAGCCCCGAACACCCAATTGCGCCAATATTTATAATTGAAATATTAAATAGTAATATTCATAATAATATTAATAATAATTAAAATTAATATTAATAAATATTAAAGTTGTAAACCAGATGTGGTAATTAAGTTTGCGAGAGAATTTCCCGGTACCGAGACTGAGAAGCGAAAAATTTCTAAGCTGTATCCCGATGGGTTTCAAGAAAAATCCACAGAGAACCCAGAAAATCGCTTCAAAGTTGAAGTTTTTTATGTTTTAATTGAAGTGTGATTGGAAACTTGAGTGACCGATACCTTGGAGTTTTTAAGTTTGCAATATGTTTCCTGTTTTTGGGCAAAAAATGTTAACGTGTATACTAAATTTCAAATCTCTAGCTACAGTAGGTCGGGAGATATACTCCAATAAGATGCGACGGACGGACGGACCAACTATAAAAGCATAAGGGTTTCTAGAAGAACCTCGAAACCCTAAAAATAATCTCAACATACCACAAAGATGTTGACAAATTAGAGCTTCTTTTGGTTTTTCTGTTAAATGCTGCTCTTTATTAGCATACTCCTACTTGTATATAAATATAAAAAAAATGTATTAAAATATTTAACAATAATGTATTAAATGAAATTGTATTAAAAGTAAATGAACGTAAATAACATTTTACAGTTATAGGACTTTTTTAAAGTCCAGATTGTGTTTTAGTTGAGGAATGAGAAATTATAAATGTTTTCAAACAATTTTGTCGAATTATAGGTCATAATTATGACTCATATACCCATATTAATTTAAGTCATTATTGGTTTTTTAACATTACTGCGGTAAAATAGTTGTAATCTTCAAAATGAGCTTGTTTACCTATGGTTTGTCAGTAGTACGTCTACGGTTATCTGTGATAGTACTTTTATTGGTAGATACAATATATATAAAATAGAACTTATTATAATTATATGAGTTGAAAAGAGCAATACACAAGTTAATAGTGTAAAGTCCCACAATGACGAATAAAAACCTGTAAAAAGATGGGGGCACTTATAGGTCTAGCCGTGGGGCCCGCTACGGCTCTCGACGGGCCTGCGTGTAACCCACCTTGTTCAGACGTAATCTAAAGCTATGTCCATCGTGTGTGCAAACAGGGATGCGCGTCCGGCGTGGACGACACCGCGCGCATGAAGGAATGCTTGTTGTGTTAAGGTCGCACAAACAGCAAACATCCTTTGATGTTTTGAGCAAACTCCTTGAGCATTCGCAAACAGCCTGTGGTTTGACTTAAAAGGTAGATTTTTCATTCGTATTATTTATGACTATAGCATCTAATAATTATATAATAACTAATAATATATACTAATTAATGAATAGTAATAAACTAATATTCTCCGGAATTTTTATTACCCGTATAACCTTTATTGGTTTCATGTAAATGAAAAAAAGAGAATAGATAGTAAAAGAGATGAGTTAATGTAAATCCAAGATTTAATAAACAGGTCAAGTGTGTGCTGGTCAGCACACAGCGAGGGTCCGTAGGCCACACTGTATAGTGTTTAACTGTAAAGTGTGTAAACAGTGTTTTTTTAAAATGTTAAAAAGCTTATACTTTGAACCATTCTAAGGGTCTGATATTCTCATAACACACTCTAAGTATTGTTGCCACTGAACCGAACTACAACCATTTAAATACATCGAAAAGACCATAATTATAAAAAAACGTATTTTGTCAATAAAAAATAAAATAATATGTTTTTCGAAATTTCCAAAAAGTGGTATTTTTACTTTTGGTCGAAGAATGTTCAGGATTTTTTCAGATTTTTTGCACTTCACATAAGCGAGATAGAGGGGGGGGGGGGGGGACACGTTTCACACCCACTTCAAACTTGCCTAACGCTCGCCCTATCAAAGTTATATCCAAAGAATTATATATTGTTGTAATCAGCTCGACGTACCCTTTCATATGATACCCCTCAAGGTGTCGAAAAAAATAAAAAAAATTTAACCCTTAAGTTTTTTTACCCTAATTTTTATTTTATTTTTTCTTTTTAAGTCGCTATATTTTTAAAATATGTAGTTAGGTACAAGACACATACATGCCAAATTTCAAAGTGATCGGACGAAATGTGTAGCCGTGAGAGCACGCGAGAGGACGGACGGACAGACACACGCAGGAAAATATAAGGGTCCTTGCCTACGGACCCTAAAAAACCAGATTAAATAGATAAATATATAGATGACGTAAAAGTTCAAAAATGCGTCATAATATTTGTTTAAATAATTATATTGCTTCTAAGCTTATTAGAACAGAACACTTGTGCTAAATATGATCATCTGAATACATATTAAGCATCCCGCACCCCGCGGTTATATACACCAATACAATGGGAAAATGGTACTAAAGAACTGGCTGGTCAGTTTTTTGAGCAAACTTAAAATATAATTTTAATACTCAATTGGGTATATTGAAAGGGATACACGACAAAATCTAAATCGATGCATAATGTGATTAATGTGGGCAATGATTATTTCTAAAGTTTGGACTTTAAAACCTATAAATAAACACAACTTTCTTCTACCTAACCCGCAGTGACGGATTAAGGTCTTGCAGGGCCCTAGGCCAAAAGTCAATTACGCCCCCCCCCCCCCTAAATAATAATTGACACTTTTGGATGTTATCAGTTCGAAAATTTTACTTTTTACTTAACAAATGTATTATCCACTAACTATTTACCAAATTTGGCTAGGTCCTAGTCGCTTTATAGTTTCATAATACAACTTTTATAGTTTTGTTGTTTAAGACAACAGAACATAATAAACAGGTCAAGTGTGTGCTAGTCAGCACACAGCGAGGGTCCGTAGCCACACTATATAGTGTTTAACTGTAAAGTGTATAAACAGTGTAAAATGCTAAAAAGCTTACTTTGAACCGTTCTAAGGGTCTGATATTCTCAAAACACACTCTGATAAAGTATTTTTTTGCCACTGAACCGGACTACAACCATATAAATACATCAAAAAGACCATAATTATAAAAAAAAAACTAATTTTGTCAATAAAAAATAAAATAATATTTTTTTTGAAATTTCCAAAAAGTAGTATCTTTACTTTTGGTCGAAGAATGTTCAGGAATTTTTTCAGATTTTTTGCACTTCACATAAGCGAGATAGAGGGGGGGGGGACACGTTTCACACCCATTTCAAACTTGCCTACGCTCGCCCTATCAAAGTTATATTCAAAGAATTATATATTTTGTAATCAGGTCGACGTACCCTTTCATATGATACCCCTCACGGTGTCGAAAAAAAATAAAATGTTAACCCTTAAGCTTTTTTACCCTAATTTTTTTAAAAAATATTTTTTTTGAGTCGCTATATTTTTAAAATATGTGGGCAGGTACAAGACACATACATGCCAAATTTCAAAGTGATCGGACGAAAGGTGTAGCCGTGAGAGCACGCGACAGGACGGACGGACAGACACACGCAGGAAAATATAAGGGTCCTTGGTTTTGCCTACGGACCCTAATTAACCTTATAAATATTACTTAACTATAAATTAAAGTAAGCAATCCTTACATTTACATCATAAGAATAAAAAACGTTTTTTTCGAATTTTCTTTCTACAAATGATGCGATTTTAAATCGCAGTCAAGTTTATTCATTTCATCCTTTTCGATGTACAACAATGATAAGTTACTCAGTTTTTCTTGGGCTAATTTATTTCGTTGATAATCTTTTACTCTTTTTAACACAGAAAAGATGGCTCTCCTGAAGCATTACTAATGGGGAGTGTTATAGTTATTTATGTAACTAGGCAGCAAAATGGAATTTTACTGACGAGTGATTAGATTAGCCTCCGAGCCGAAGGCGAGGACAGGCTATGATAATTAACTGCCGAGGCGAAGCCGAGGCAGGTAATTTACCTATTTGACGGCCGAGGCGAAGCCGAGGCAGGCAATGAATAAACGAGGCAGAAATGTTTCCTTTGCTGCCTTGTTGCATACAATATTTTATCTACTTGCGACAGAAAAATGAAGCTGCTAAAATGTTATCAATATAACAATGTTTCTTATTAAAAAAGATAATAACATATGTATTAACTAAAATTAATGTTCAATTAAGAAACGGGAATAATAGCAATAAGTGAAAAGCAAACTCAATCTATAACAACAAAATACAAAACACACGTTTATAACACACATAACTTCTGAATGAATAATGCACGCAATATTTATTTATATTTTTACTAAAAAATTAATAATAGTGTTAAAGATATCTTCTATTGCTTAAAAGAAAAGAAGTAACTAGGATTCATCAAGAAAAGTTGCTAGTCTAATCTAGAATGACTTCAATAATAAAAATAATATGGATGTTCATTGTTTACATGACGCTACAGTATAGTCAGTTCAGTGACACTACTATTTTTTTTAATTAAAGATCTACTAATCATTGAACTTATTTAACAGAAATAACAAATATAAACAAATTATTTTATTATTAAAACGTTTATTTATTAAATATTACTTATTTAACTATAATATATAATATTATAAGATAGAGATAATAGTATTAACTGTTCTTGCCAAAATAAGAGGTTATGACACGCAGTGGTAAACACTGTTACTTTCTCTGCCTAGGCAGGGAAATATTTCCCTGCCTAGGCAGAGAAAGTATTTTCCTGACTGTTTTAACTACTTTCCTGCCTGTTTTTAATATTTTAATGACAAATCAAGGAAATAGTACTTTCCAGCCTAAAAACAGTTAAGTAATGTTTAATTTTGCTGCCGCGAGTAGATAAAATATTTTCTTAATAGAATTTCTATGTTAGGACAAATTGATACTATATTATTTTGCTTAATAAAACAAAGCATTTAAAGAGGGTAAAAAAATTCTAAAATGAAGTCCATTTAAATACGAATCTAACGACATAACCCGTTTTCCAAGGAAAAATCTAGTTATTTCTTGGAAAAAAGGATTTTTTTCCTAAATCCTTATTACGGAGAGGCCTGGTTCATTCCCCGCCAAGGAGAAGTTATATTTATGATACATTTTGATGAAATGTTCAATATTTAAATGGGGCAGAGTGGGGCATGTTGTCACAAATTTAACAATTTATTTTTTTTTAATTTTTTCTATTCAGTACATTTTCAATTTCTAAGTACTATTGTTTATTTTAAACTTTCAGCTACATGTGGCACAAGTTTCATTTATCTAGCATTAGTAAAAGTATTTTTATTTAATTTTTTTAAAGTTAAAGTTATTTGTGACAACATGCCCCATCAAGGGGCAGGTTGTCACTTGGTATGGGGTAAGTTGTCACAAGATATAACTTAATTATCACCAAAATTTAAATACCTTAAGCTACAAGATTTGGCTGGTTAATATAATAATAATTATTATTTATGGGGCTATCAGTCTTGTACAGGCAAAATATTTTTCTTATAGGAATCATTTATGTTAATTTTACTGCAGTACCAATGCTAGGTTCTGTAATTTATTTAAAATGCTTCCGCTGCGTAACGAGTGGAGCAGCCTCTAAATTTTAGAACCCTAACCGCCTTCATGAGCTATCCCCTAGTGGTTTTTGCCTTGTAATTGCTCACCATTTTGCCTAGAACAGAACAGCTTTGCTAAAATCGTTATTTCGTGTCTGTACCTAGCACCTAGCTAAGAGTACGGTAAGGGAATCAATCAGCTACCTCGGTAAGGGAATCAACACTGCGTTTTTAAGTATGAGGGTGGAGAGGGTCTGTTAAAAAATAAATGTTTATTTATTGTATTAAAAATAAAAGGGGAAAAGTGTATCATTTGTTTGATTTTTTATCAATAGTTAGCATATTTGTTTAACTGGCCATCCTTTATTTTTCATTATCCGCTTTCCTTATTAATTCCTCTTCACTTTCCATTTCTATTTAAATAATATAGAAGAATACTCTTATGTAAATATAGCATTGGGGCAAGTAGTCACAAAAGGTATTGGATTTGACTACTTGCCCCTTTTACTTTGTGACAACTAGCCCCAACGCGCCATTTTTAATTATAGTGAAATATTTTTTTCCTGCCGCAATAATATTGATTTAACGGTTTAGAAAAACAATGCCAAAACTACTACGTAATAATAATCATCGAATATAGCACCCTAAATAAAAAATACAAAACAAAAAACATAATTTAAAAACAAAAAAAAAGCAGTGAGTGACTTGCCTAAAAAGTTTATGTTCCATAGATGACAGACGGTTTGCCACAGAGACACCATTTTTCGTAAAGTTTGTCTACATAATAAAGGTTATCTTCAGTAGCCGCGCGAGCTTTCCCTTATCACTCTAACCCCTTAAAATTGACCTTGTGACAACCTGCCCCCGTGACTTCTTGCCCCACTCTCCCCTACCGTTAAAATTCAAAGTCCTGTAGAAATTGATTAGGATGATATAAAATAAGGTTTGACTAGTGCAATTTGTAGGAAATTTTGTCTACTTTAATTTCAAAGAGAACACAATATTCAAATTTCGAAGTCATTCATGAGTTGTTTTGAAAAAATAAAAAATGTGCCAAAATTGCGAGGTTTTTCGCCTACCAAAAGTTGTCCCTAGGACTTTCGAGGTCGCAAGCTTGGTTTCATGCTCCTCTAACTACACAAGACAATCCTAAAAAAAAAAAAAAAATCGTTACCTAATTAATGTAAGCTGGACCCCTCTCAGGTGGTACTCTTATAGAAAAGGGCCCCCCTTTTTGCTTTTTATACAGAAGAGTTTATATCCCTTAGTCTAACTACCTATTAAGACAAAGGGATATTCAGTCCAATATGTTTTGGGACAAAGGAATATCACACTTTTGCATAAAAAAAAGTGTGTATTCGGTTGTCAGAAGGTATATTAGATTAAAAAAAAAAGTGGGGGCCCTTTTCTATAAAAGTGTCTCTCAGGCTACCTATATACTGGTCTATTAACATTACAATATAAATATTTTCTTTTTAGCAATATAAGATTAATTCAGTGTTAATACAGTAAATAAAATTAGATTGAGTTCGCGATGTTCGCAAGTAATTTATGTATTATATAATTTAACAGCATTACACCATAAGAATATTATCACAAAATAAAGATAAAAATAAAAAGAAAATACTTCAAAAATCATAAGTAAATATTTGATGTCAATGAAGTATATTTAAAACTCGATTTTGGTTTAAATTTACACTTAAACCAAACTTAACTATAGTAATAACTACTACTATTAAACTAATAAAACTATTAACAAAGACTAGCAAATTAAATAAAATTAGATAAATACAATTAAAACGTGCTACCATTTGACGCAAGACATAAACAACTGGTTGGGGATTGTAAGCTATGTAGGTTAGTAGAATTGATAGGGAAAGAACTAAAAGAGGATAAGCAACGGATAAGTGGACACAGGGGTGATATCTCCTTGATATACAAATGCCTACCCACTAGGCGACCTTCAGGCGGAACAACGACTTGATTTCGAACCACAGGACAGTCTAAAACACCATTAAGGAATTTCACTAAATAAAGTGCTTCGTAGGCTTTTCTCCTGTCTTTTGCAAATTGTCTCATATGAGTAATAGCACTTCCTGTAGAAGTAGCGGAAATAACAAGTCTTATCAAATCTTCATTGCACTGCCACAAGACCACACTGCCGCTCGGACTTAGTAATACAAAGATTATTCCAGATAGGAGAGCATATTCAAGGAGAGGTCGGACTAGGGACTTATACAGGGACAGGGAACACTCAAGAGAAGATCATGGCATATATGAGATATAAGGCCGAGGTTATCAAGATGGGGTTGGAATGTGAGTTTTGAGTCCTAAAGGACTCCAAGGACCGAAGACACTACTGACAGGGGAGGCTACCAAAGCAATAGGGATAGGTAAGGGTTTACTTTGTTCGACTGAAGGTCATTGTCATTCTGTAACTCTTTACAGCCATTAGAACTAGTAGTAGTCCTGCGAATTTTTAAATCATTTAAAAAAAAAATGTGGTCGCACTTCAGGACATCACTAATATCAAATATTAGAGAAAAGAGCCTGGGCTCAAGCCTTGACCCGTGGTGTACCCCGGACGATGTTGTGAACCAGAGGTTGATACGTGCTCACCAATCTTTACTGCGTAGGATCTACATGACAGGTAACTCCCCAGAAACTCGACGAAGCTTGGATCGAAACCTCTATTTAACAGCTTTCCTTGGAGAAAACCGTGATCTACGTCAAAAGCTTTCTTAAAATCAAAATAGATGACATCTGTTTGAAACCTTGAGCCAATAGCTGCACTAACTGAAGATAAAAAGAAACAAGATTCGTAGTCGTAGATCTATACCCGCTCTAAAACCGTGCTGACGTGAGGATGAACAAGGCTTGAGGTGATCATCGATATACTATAAAATAAGACCGTCAAATATTTTGTTAAAAGTGCAACATATAGATATGGGTCTGAAATTTTGACCGTTGCTGCGGTTGCCTGATTTGGAAATCGGAACAATGGACGCTTTATTCCACAGCTCAGGGAAAGTTTTGTCACTGACGCACGAATTAAATATATGCGTCAAGATAGGTGCTAAAAAATCACCGTAAGTCTTTACTAGAAAACTAGGAATACTATCCGGTCCGGATGAAGGAGAGTTTTTTTAGTTTTCTAATTACACTAAGTACTTGCCACCTAGATAAGAAAGGTTTTGGACAGATATGTTGGGAAGGGGAAAGGATGGAGTAACAGAGGAAGATAGCACGTAGGCAGAATTAAAAGAATTACTAAATAAATTAACTATTAAAGACTTATCACTAACAATGACATTATTAAAATTTTAAGAAATATTAGAGCTACTGTTATTCCGGGCTCAATTAACAAATTTCCAGAACTGCTTAGGGTTGTTACATAGGTTACTATCCACAGCTGGACGACGAGAATCCAAGTCCATGTTGAGCTTAAATTTAGATAATTTTCTATATGTACGAAACAGGTTGAAGTGAATATGCTGACGAGTCTTCTTGTATAATAAGTGATGAAGTTTCTTTAAGCCTATAAATTCACGAAGCTTAAATGAATACCAAGGTGGGTATTTTCAGTTACTAACTGTTCTTAACGGAACACTAAGATCAATAACTCCTGTTAGACATTGAGTAAGAATCATAACTTTGCTGTTGACATCTTGAACCATGTAAACGGGGGACCAATCCATGTTGTAATTGTTCAATTAGAACCAAGTTTCCTCATTTAAAATCGCGATAATTAAATCCAGAAAAGGCATTTGTGTTTAGAGATGAAATCAGAGAAAATGTCACCAGAAGGGTGGGATAATGCAAATCTTCTTTTACAAACGGATGAGCTAGTCGCGTCACATTCATGTGTTTTAAAATAATAAACGTATATATCTGCAGTAAAAGAAAACAATAACAATTGCATATAATGGATATAATGGAGCTAGCTCTAATGTTGACAAAACGACTCGTAATGACATTCTTAGATATAATGGAGCAAGTGGAGCGAGGTTTGATGTTGAGAGAACTATGCCATTAATGACATCCCCAGACATAATTGAGCAAGTGGAGCGAGAACTACATATTAGTAATGACATTCATAGACTAATTTAGCGAGCGGAGTGAGGTTAAATGTTGACAGAACTACTAGTAATGATATCCATAGATATAAATTGGAGCGAGCGGAGCGAGAACTACTAGTAATGAAATCTCAAGACATAACTAAGCGAGCAGAGCTAGGTCTAATGTTGACAGAACAACTAGTAATGACATCCCTAGACATAATTGGCTTAAAATGTTCGTATGACTTTCCTATCTAACATACTAAAAGTTCCCGAAGGTTGGGGGGGGGAGGGGGGAATAGGTGCTTTTTACCAAATATCTCGAAAAGTATCACGTAAGTAAAGAGAAATCTTTTATAAGGGATTTCTGACCTTAAGGCACACACTATTTGTATTAAGAAAAATAGAATAAATAGACTTTAAATTATTTAGGTTTATTAATTTATAGTACTTAAAGAAACATATAGTGCTAATTATTTATGTTAATTATTGTGTTATTATTTTTAGAAATAAATATTCATTCAGTCATTAAACTATTGGGGGGAGAGGGGGAGGGGTTGGTAAAAACAAAAATCACCAACTTTTACTTATGTCATAAAACAATTAAAAAAATGAGGGGAGGGGGTCTGGGGGGTCTAGGGGGAGGGGGGGGGGATTAAGTATAATTAAGTATAATATACAATATACACAACAAATATTCTCTGTTATAACAACTGAAACAACCGGACCTGTTGGGTTATTAAAAGCTAAATCTAAAATAACTCCAATTAATTCGGAATTCTAAGAAATTAGTTAAGAAATGGATGTTTCATTTATAAACCAGCTTAGAGCCATTATTAAAGAGGAAATGGACACGGTAAATAAAACTATCAATGATAGATTTAACGAACTAGAAAATAAATTTGAAGAAATCCAAGAAGTTAAGGAAGGTATTGCGAGCGTCAAAATAAAAATAAGAAAGTTGGAAGGAGAGAGCAGAAAGATAAACCTAATATTTGTAGGGTTGGGGACATTTAATAACAGCAAAGAGAGAGATGATCAAGTCATGGACCATGGATTTAATAAATAATAAAATGAAAATAAAATGTCAATCACATGACATCGATTTTATAAGAGCTGTGATAAATAACAACAACGAGTTGACGAGTAAAAGAAATGGATCACTTATTGTAGGCTCCACCACGTTCAGGAAAAAAATGGAAATATTAAAAGGAACCGAGATACTTATGTTTGAAGATTTCGATAAGGAGACTAGAGAAACAAGAAAGAGACTTTTCCCAATAATTATGGAAGAAAGGCAAAAAGGGAATTATGCAATACTGAAGATGGACAAATTAATAGTGAATGGTAAAGAATGGACAACAGCAGAAGAATACTGGACTCTGGAAGATGAGCGTGGAAAAAAGGAGGAATCTAACCAAAATGGGAAGAGAAAATTTGGGAAAATAGTAGGCCCAACGGGTTTATCACAAAGAAGAAAGATCAGTAAAGGAACTGCTCAGCAACAAATTACTTCATTCCTGCATGATACTACTCCTGACAAGACGGGAGAGGAAGATACAGGTACTGAGGATAGAAAGGAAAAGGTAGGAACAAATAATTCTCAGCGGAAACTCGTTTTGGAAATAGCAATTAACCAAGCATACTTTAGTGAAAAATAAATTAAATATGAAGAAAATTTACATGAAAATATTCACATATAACTGCCGAACTCTTCGAGATAACAACAGATTGTATGAGCTCATTACAGAATCGGGGAAAACAGATTGGGACGTAATTGGTTTATGCGAAGTAAGAAGGGAAGGAGAGAAATTAATATACATGGACAGATATAACATAGATTTTTATCATAATGGGGAAGATTTCTTAGGATGAGGAACGGGATTTTTAATTAACAAAAATAAAGTGCAAGGAGAACTAATATTTAAAGGCTACTCGCATCGTGTATCAAAGATAATATGGAAGTTAACTAAAGAAACAGGAGGTGGCAGAATAAAGCTAATACAAGCATACGCACATCTAAAGCTCATGAGTCGGAGGTAGAAGATTTCTATAATTATTTACAAATGGCTTTAGATGAGGATAAATGCTTTAGATGAGATACACTGTTTTGATGGGAAATATGAACAGTATGATTGGCAATAAGAACGACTCGACATCGGTAGGGATATACGGATACGGAGAGAGGAATGAGCGAGGCAGTAGACTTTTAGAATTCGCAGAATGCAACAAGCTATTTGTAATGAATACCTTTTACAACAAAAATGATACTAAAAAGTGGACTTGGGTGAGTCCCGATGAAACTACAATAAACAGGTCAAGTGTGTGCTAGTCAGCACAGAGCGAGGGTCCGTAGGCCACACTATTTAGTGTTTAACTGTAAAGTGTATAAACAGTGTATTTTTAAAATGCTAAAAAGCTTACTTTGAACCATTCTAAGGGTCTGATTTTCTCAAAACATTCTGATAAAGTATTTTTTTGCCACTGAACCGGACTACAACCATATTTAAAAAATATGGTAAAAACAAAAAAAAACGTATTTTGTTTTTTGTACTTCACATAAGCGAGATAGAGGGGGGGGGACACGTTTCATACCAACTTCAAACTTGCCTACGCTCGCCCTATCAAAGTTATATCCAAAGAATTATATATTTTTGTAATCAGCTCGACGTACCCTTTCATATGATACCCCTCACGGTGTCGAAAAAAAATTAAAAAATTTTAACCCTTAAGTTTTTTTACCCTATTTTTTTAAAAAAATATTTTTTTAAGTCGCTATATTTTTAAAATTTGTGGGCAGGTACAAGACACATATATGCCAAATTTCAAAGTGATCGGACGAAAGGTGTAGCCGTGAGAGCACGCGAGAGGACGGACGGACAGACACACGCAGGAAAATATAAGGGTCCTTGGTTTTGCCTACGGACCCTAAAAAATGAAATTGATTTTATTATGTCAAACATGAAGGATATAATTCTAGATGAAGAAACAGATGAATCAATTTGCTTTGGAAGTGACCATAAGCCATTAAAAGCTAACATACACATTGAAGGAAAAATAAATATGTAGTTGCAAATACGTAAAGCATTTATCACTAAATAGTGGGGAGCAGGAAAAGTATGAAGATTATTTTAAAATGTATCAAAATAAAAATAATGTCGATATAACAGAGCTAAATGAGTTAGAAACAAAGATAGTAAGTGATATAAAAAAAAGTATCAATGAAATTTACAAACCAAGGTAGAGGCAAAGAGAAACCAAAAATACCGAAAAACATTAAAAAATTATTCGAAAAAAGAAGAAGATGTAAAAGGAAAAACGACCAGGAAGAAGCAAGCAGACTTTCGAAATTAGTGCGAGAAGAAATGAATAGCTGGAGCAAAGCTAAGAAAATTGAAGAGTTGAAATAAATATTAGAAAAAGGTGTAAGTATAAAGCAATACTGGAAATCCCAAGATATTGGAAAATCAAAAATAATAGGAATGCAAGATACTGAAGCCAATATTAAGAATGATTGCAAAGATATAGTTGAAATAATTGAAAAATTCTACAAAAAAAAACTTTACAAGGGAGAAGAAGATACGGTCAGCAAATTAGCCTACAAAGAAATGGAAGAAGTAAACGTATTATCCAAAATTGAACAAATTTCGTCGTCAGAAATAGCATATATCTGACCAAAAACCACTTGTGTGGTAAAAAAACACCCCGCCAAGTCTGTGGTCCAAAAAAGTTGTGAAATCAACTTTCTGTCCCGCCAAGTGATGTTGGCACTTTCTCCTGACCCAACACTGTCAACTTAGATATTTATCAGCTTCTTCTCCTTGGCGGTGTTCCTGCAGTACTTCCCAAAGTTAACTGGTTGTACCCCACGCATCCTCTGCAAAGAAAGTAGTAGTTGCATGGGGTCATTCCTTGAAAGCTTAATTTGTATATTACTTATTTCTATTTTATTTGCTTTTTGATAATGGGAAAGATTTACAGCAATGAATATTGTGGCATCGAGAAGAGCCTTCAACAACACTGTTAGAAGGCTTTCCTCACACCGCCAAGGAGAAGAAGCTGATAAATATCTAAGTTGACAGTGTTGGGTCAGGAGAAAGTGCCAACATCACTTGGCGGGACAGAAAGTTGATTTCACAACTTTTTTGGACCACAGACTTGGCGGGGTGTTTTTTTACCACACAAGTGGTTTTTGGTCAGATTTCATAACTTTTTGTACGGTGCCTAAGGAAGGATTCTCTAAACTGTTTATTCCCACACATTAGAGTCAAATAAAAGTGAAGTTAAGAGCTGGACAAGGCCTATGGAGATTGGAGAACTACGAGACCTATGACATTGAAAGAACTTAACATTCTTATAGTAGCAGCATAATATAAAGATTTTTAGCGGCATTTGGCCACCTATAGATACAAATATATATGTTAAAAGTAACTAATGGTATAATTACAATAATATATATTATTATTATCATTTTATATATATATATATATATATATATATATATATATATATATATATATATATATATATATATATATATATATATATATATATATATATATATATATATATATATATATATGTATGTAATAATTATTTTTTATATGTAATAATATAATATAGGCTCACTACTTCGCATGACGCTTACTTGATTTCTCGCTCCACATTCAGCATAGGAATAAGTTGATTGATTGTAGGGGGGGGGGGGGAGGATGAGTTGGGGGGGGGGGGATGCACTAGGGCTCTAGACGAATCCAAAAAGCCCTCATTCATTAAAATCGGTTCAGCAGTTTAGGCTGTAGGTGCGTCAACGTAAAATGAAGGAAGAATAAGAATAAGAATAAGAATAAGAAGTCATCAAAACTACCATTTTCAAACCTATTTTTCTCTACTTCTACTTGACCAATTTCGACATTTTTTTTTTTAATTTTGATCTACAGGACACGGCCTTCAAAGATATTAAAAAGTTATTTAGGTAGCTTGTATGTATTTCACGCTGCAGACCCTCAAAAACCCTAGTTCGTCACCTACAGTATATATACACTGGCAGCTTTTGTGAAATTTGAACTTTTTGACTTGGCGGGGCGGAACGCTGCTGCGTTCCTAAATAATAGGAAGAATAAGAAAAGAGAAAGCACCTGGACCAGACGGAGTCACAAACGAAGAGATAGTGTATGGAGGAGAAACATTAATTAAATCATTAAGAGGATTATATAACAAATGCTTAGATGAAAGAAAGGTTCAAGAAAGATGGCTTGAAGCTAAACTATTAATACTTTTCAAAAAAGGAGATAAGATGAAGGTAGAAAACTATAGACCGATTAGTTTATTATCATGTATATATAAAGTATTAATTTATGGGAGTATTAACAAGAAGGTTATCAGCGAGAATTGAAGAAACGATAAGCTGTAATCAAACAGGCTCCAGAAGAAACTTCTCTACATTGGACAATATCCTCACTATAAAACAGCTTATTAGAAATGCCAAAGAATACGGAATGCCACTCATCTTAATATTCATTGATTTTGAGAAGGCGTTTGACTGTCTCTCGAGACGAGAAGTAATAAGAGCTCTAGAAATTAGCCAAATTGAGAAGGATTACATCGAAGTATTCCAGCACATTTTCGATAATACAAGCCTGGAAATAAAAATAGGCGAAGCCAGTCGAAGATTAAAAACAGAGCGAGGAGTAAGACAGGGGGACGTTCCTTCGGCAAAGTTACTTATAGCTACACTAGAAAGAGCTTGCAGGAATCTAAGGTGGGATGGACTTGGAATAAATGTCAACGGTGAGTGGCTAAATAAATTAGATTTTGCTGATGATATATGTTTAATATAGCGAAGAATGAAGATGAAGCGAAGAAGATGATATTCGAATTGAACGTGAGAACAAAACAGATCGGTCTGAAACTAAATATAGGAAAATCCAAAGTAATGGCGTTTAATGAGACCAGCAAAGTGAACTTACAGCTCGATGAAGGAAAATTGGAAAATGTTGCCGAATTATTAAATCTCGGACAGCTAATATCGAAAGAGGGTGAAATGAAAGAAGTTAGACGGAGAATCAGCTTTGGGTGGCTCTGCTTCCGAAAGTACAGTCGTTTATTCAGGTCTGAGGAGGACATAAGTCTCAAGAAGCAACTGTGGACTACTTGCGTACTCCCGATTACGTTGTACGGTTCCGAAATTTGGGTGCTGAGCAAAGAGGTAATAAATAAAATGCGAGTAGCGCAAAGGGGAATGGAGAGATGCATGCTCAGCATTTCAAGAAGGGATAGAAAAACAAACAATTGGGTAAGAGAGAAAACATTGCTGCAAGATATAGGAGAGGTGATCTTGGAAAGGAAATGGAGCTGGGCTGGTCACATAGCAAGAACGGAGGACAGAAGGTGGTCCAGGAAGATGATAGGATGGTACCCCTGGGAGAGAGTGAGGAAGAGAGGCAGACCACCGACTCATTGGGAGGAAGAATTTAAGAAGAGTTGTGGAGGAGAGACCTGGCAGAGAGTGGCAAGGCAGCGCAAGGAATGGCAACGCATGAAAAACGTATACAGGGATGTATGGCTATACAAGCAAAAATAATAAAATAAGTTATTTGTAATAATTTAAATGAATGTGGATTTAAAGTTTAATTTTTAATGTTAATTTTAATTGTTAATGTTAATGTTAATTGTTACCACCCGGTAGTATTTATACTCAAATATCGTACAGGTTGGTATTCCTTTCTCTTTGTAACTCGTGTTTTCGCAATATGTCATTATTAATAGAAAATAATGTGTATTAAAGAACCATGTAGAGAATATATGGAGCAGCGAAGAACAAAAAATAAGTAAAGTTATTTGTAATAATTTAAATGAATGTGGATTTAAAGTTTAATTTTTAATGTTAATTTTAATTGTTAATTTTAATGTTAATTGTAACCACCCGGTAGTATTTATACTCAGATATCGTACAGGTTGGTATTCCTTTCTCTTTGTAACTCGTGTTTTCGCAATACGTCATTATTAATAGAGAATAATGTGTATTAAAGAACCATCTAAAGAAAATATGGAGCAGCGAAGAACAAAAAATAAGTATAAAACCGTGAGAATTCTAAATATCTTTCTCTTATCCGTCTTTCTCCTATCATTTTTATACATAATTGAATTGATTACATAGCTAAATTATACATAATTTATTATAAAAGTAAAATGTTTTAAAGAATTTCCTCCAGAAAACTGAGGAGTGTTTTGAGGAGTAATGCGCAATAAAAAGAAGAAATACAATAAATATAAATGTTTAAATTAAAGAATTCGATTAAAATGTATTTAATACATTTCGAAAGAGAATAAATGTACCTACCACCTTATAGAAGGATAATTTAAAATACCAGTTAAAAAATAGTTTTTATTAAATTTACATTGAGGAAGTTCATAATTGTTTGTACCATTTTATAAATCTCTCAATTATTTATCTCAACTTTCTATTGCACAAATATATCCATCTTTAAGTATATTTAGTAGTTGTTAATACTATATGGCGTTTATACAAGATTATAATAATAACTATTTATTAAATGACAAAATAAGCTATCCATGAAAAATAGATTTATATACTTCATAATATAATTAATAATTAATTAATACAAGTCGACTTTTTACCATTAACTAAGCCCGGCTGGGTTAAGTTATAGAGGCTTTTCAATAATTATTAATATATTTATTTGCTTATTTTTAATTATTATTTTATTTATTACTTACATTACAATATATTTATAATGCTTAGCAATATATGATTAATTCAGAACTAAGGCAGTAAATAGAATTAGATTAAGTTAGCGATGTTCGCAAATAATATACGTATATATCTCCAGAACAAAAAAACAATATTGATTACCGATAAAATTGGAAGATAACCACACAATATAATATATAATAACATAACATTTCAATAAATTAACAATATATTATAGTTATTTATTTTTTTTTTTTTTAAATTTCAACACTAACTATAATAGAATATAAAATTATTAAGTGAAATGAAAAGTTAATAAGTCTACATCATTTTAATGGGTGCTTTTTATAATATAATTAATTTGTCTTTTAAAATTTACATACTTCTAAATTTATATTTACCTTAATGAATATAATTCTACAATTAACTACTAATTTAAACAGTTACAGTGTTTTGTGTTGTTTAAATAACTTTAATTGTAAATTTGCAAATGTATTTATTTATATTTTACTTACGCATAATCTAATATATTAAATAGTAAATGTATTAAACATTATTTTTATATATTTTAAATTTACTTGAATTAATACTAATAAACTTTGTTTATAAATAATTTTTTTAATTAAATCAATTTAATACAATATCATGATTTTCTTCTTTTTTTTATGATATTGTCAGGGTTAGGTAATATGTTTTAATATTTTAACATTAGTTTGTGATTATTTTTAATTTTATAATTAAACATATCAATATATATATATATATTTTTTTTTTTTTTTTCAATATATTTATTAAATTAAATTGATAATTAATGCATTAATAAAAATATTTAATAACAGATCATAATTTGTTTTTAATAACTAAAAATATATAATGCTTATTAAAATTGGAAATATTTTAATATCCAACAATATGTTTTATTACTATTGTTAATATTATTTGATTAAAATAAAAAAATAATCCAAGCACACATTAAAATAATATATTAATTTAAACTTACGTAGTAGAAGGATGTTGGAATCGGTAGGGCGAAGGGCTGATTGTAGAAGGAGCGAGCAGGGTGAGAACAGGGAACAAACTGAAGGAAAGGTCTGGAGCAGGAGGAGGTATTAGGTTTGTTCCAACCACACTCCAAACTAGTTTGGAACTGTCCGACGCATGCGCATTAGGAACAGGGCGTTCCAACGAAGCCCAAACTCAAACTCTGACTGACTCTGACTGTTAGTCGGATGTTCCAACTAGGCTCTGATTGAATCACGAATTGGTTTCGAACCAGTCAGAGCGGCGGCAGGGACTAGTAATTTGGATTGGGGTGTGGAGCTTGCGTGAACAGAAAAGTAACCTTCCGCTTCATTGTTTTGGTTTTGCTCGCCTATTATTCTCCTTTCTTTTAACATATTATATGCCTTTACGATTCAACTCTTCTTACTTACTAAAATGTTTTTGTACGAATGCGATGATGAATTTTTGTGCATATAATGACATTTTTTAGATGTTTCTAGAAAAAAAAATAAATAAAAATTGGACCTTTTTTCCAAGATGAACTTTTCATACTTATTTGTTTTCCAAACAAATATCAAAACAATCCGATTTAGTTCCGTTAACTGGACTAAGATTAATATTTCTTTTTAGGGTTTCGTTGGTAAAACCAAATAAAAGAAACCCTTATAGTTTCGTTTCTGTGTCTGTCTGTCACTCTGTACGGTTCCAATAACTTTTGAACCAAAAGAGATGAAAACGTGAAACTTTCCAGTACAAAAGATCGTTTTGACGCGCACACAGGAAAAATATAGCGAACTCAATATTATCAGCTGTTCAAATTCAAAATGGCGGATAATTCACGTCGCGAAAATAATTTTTTTTTTTAACTTTTGAGTGGGGTATCAAATGAAAGGAATTGAAGAGTAGAATAGAAATATATATACCACTTAGGGATAGTGCTTAATTTTCAGCGCCATTTTGTCAAAAAACAGCGAAATTTTGCGTGTCCCCCCCCCCCCCCCTCTAAAATCATATTTCCGCTATTACTAAAAATATAGAAAAATTTGCAAAATGTGTGGTCTGCTGGGCCATAGAAAAAATATTTAAAACAAAAGAGCATTTAGGATTATATCAATAAAAATACGTGTGTGCCGAGACTGCTAAAACTGGCTTACCACAATAAGCCCAAAAATTGTGAATTGCTTAAATCGAAATGAATCGAGAATTCATGTATCAAATAATATATATCCTCTATGAGTATGTAGGTTTTACTTCCTACTTTCGAGCTTACCGAAGTTAATTAACATTAGAAAATGCATTTTTTGTGGTGTGGTCCCTCCCTTGTTGAGCGAGCCCCTAGGCGGCCGCCTTGGCCTAAATCAGGCCCTGATTTAAGCGACAGGTACTTATCTTCATCAACTATTGACTCATCCATATCTTTAAAAATTAATGAGTCAGGCATTTTTGGTAGCACAGCGTAAAATCACATAAACGATCAACTCAACAAGTTGAACAGTGCTAAAACCTACTTCATCAAACATTTTGGTTCGAGTTCAGGAGCGTTCCAACAAAACGAAATCACAAATCAATTCCCAACTGAGCAATGATCGCGCATGCGCATTACGTTGATCTCGGACTAATTCGAAACTGGTGGTTGGAACAAACCTATAGACAGAATACGGTAATTATTAATTGAAAGGAGAGCAATGAGACATGCTCAGATAATATGTAGCGTCCAAAACCCTGTATTATTCCACTAATTTCCTGTTCTCATCATGCGCACATTCTTACAAACCTTACTACACCTATATCTTACAGGCCCTACACTATCAATCCGCTTGATCAAAACAACACGTCAAGCGACGGTGTCAAGCGTGATTGATACTATAGAAACCAGTTTGACGCTTGAGTCAAGCCATGACGGTGATTGATGGAAAGTTTGAATGACTCAAGCGACTTGACGGAGCGCTTGATAGTCTAGAGCAATTTTGATCAAGCATTCCGTCAATCACCTGCTAAACGCCAGCGATCGAGGACCGTCTGCTCGCTTCCGAAGGTTCGGCCATCGTAGATAATAATGCCGATCGAGAATTTATTAGCCTCCTCATTGATTTATATCGTGATTGTCCGGAGTTATGGAAAGTTTCACTCCTTTGACCAACGTCGTTTCCTCTGGATCTTTTTTTCCGCTTGAGAGCAACAACTGTCAAGATGAGAAACCCCAAATCCTGATTCGAAACCATGGTATCTACACAATAATGATTCACTACAGTCCAGGAGGAGCAGTTCACTAGTCGAAAACTCCGCTATAAATGAGTTTTAATGAAAAGATTGATGGTATGCTTGATGCGCCCCAAGTCTGTTTGATGCACTTGTCAATCAGCTTGACGCGCTGTTTTGATCAAGCGGATTGATAGTGTAGGGCCTGCTTTACTTGGACTTAATTTCTTAATTATGAATTTTAAAGGAGAGTAATGAGACATGCTCAGACAATATGTAGCGTCCTAACCCAGTATTATTCCACTAATTTCCCTTTCTCACCATACCCTCGCTCTTGCAAACCTTAGGCCTCATTCACACTAGAGATTCAGGAATGCGATTCACGAATCGAAGATTCTAATGATACCAGGCGGCGTATGTATTTTGCTTATGTCCATTCAGACTACGATTCCGGTATGCGATTCGTATGAGATTCTCAAATCGAGTATCCCGTCCCCGTGAGCCGCCTCGATTCTTTTTAGAATTCTTCATAGAAAGCGGATTTACTCTATCTTTTTTACACTTAAACTTTTAAAGAGCTTTTTAAACAACAATTCTCTAATATGTTGTTGAGTGTTTTCTCTAGGATTTCTTTTACCAACGGTAACAGAAGTACTTGGTGCGGTAGACTCCCTCATTTAAAAAGTTATTAAATAAAAATAAGTGGTAAACGATACGGAAAACCCCTTTTATTTCTGAAAACTTTATGAGATAAAGTTTTATTTATCAATCCTTAACTTTCGCGATAGTAAGGTCCCAAATAACGCAGTGAATGTTAAAATCGCGAACGTCGAACCATAAAATGTATTTGAAATGTGAGGGGGTGGGGGGATTACGTGTATGAGGTAAAGTTAAAGTTTACTTTATACAATAATATTAGTTTCAAAACATGTTTCAGTTCTTTTGGGACAACATACTTAAAAAAATTAATCGGTAAGGCGTGAAGTCTCACGTAAAAAGGATTTCGTTGGTATTTCAACACGAAATTAGTATAAGGAGGGGGGGAGTTTTGACGTTTTTTTTAAAAAATGACGCGGAAAATTAAACACAAATCACAAGTATTATATATTTTTGTAATCTACTCTTCAATACCTTTCATACCCCACTCAAAAATTTAAAAAAAAAAAATGTTATTCCCCTTGACAGGTATTAGCCGCCATTTTGGATTCCCAGTTAATCGGATCAAATTGGTATTCTTATTTTTTCTTTGGCCCAGCAGACCGCACATTTTGCATATTTTTAGTAACAGCCGAAATTCAGTTTTTTTTTGGGGGGGGGGACGTGCAAAATGTTGAAGTTTTTGACAAAATGGCGCGGAAAATTAAACATTATCTACAAGTGTTATATATTTTTGTAATCTACTTAAAATTTTCGATTACTCGCCGGCAGGTCTCCGGATCGATGGTGGCAATGACTCTCCTGATTTCCTTCTTCAAATAGTCAATCGTCTGAGGTTTGTTTGCGTAAACCATTGACTTTATGAACCCCCACAAGAAAAAAATCGAGTGGGGTCAAGTCGCAGGACCGTGCTGTAAAAAGTTTTCAACACCAAACAAAATTCGGTGTTCTGTAGAGAGTTCCATGATGACACAATCGCACTAACAACACAAACTAAGCAACGAACGGGTCGGTAACACAAAACGGAATGATAATAGATAACAAAAATGATAAAACCATGGCTACCAACCTTCACGGGAAACCATAGTGAAAACTTGAAATTCGGCGCTACTTTTGGAACACCCTATATATCCTCCACTAGGTGACTTTTATTAACGATGCACATCCGGAAATGTCATCTGGAGGATTTCCACCACCCTCTCTAGCATACCTCGAAAAATATCGTCGATATCTCCTTTTATCGTCTCTCCTGTTGTTCGAGAATTTGAGGACGATGTCCTTAAACCTCAGCTCTCAGCTTCGAGGTAGCCCCACAAAAAAATATATATATATACAGATGCTTAAATCAAGGGAACGAGGCGAGGAGGCCACTCAACATTGCTTCGAATAAAAATCAATCGCCCTGAAAATATTTCTTGCCAAATTGCACGGGAACTAAGTGAAGCGTGTGATGCAAGAAAACTCAGTTTAAACCAGAAGTCATCTAAATAATGTTTGTCTTGAAATTTAGCCAATTGGTGGAATCACATTTATGGTGAATTTCGATTCCGGGGCGACATTGATTGGCCACTTAATTCCTCCGATGTAACCTCCTACTTTCATTGGTGTGGCTACCTGATAAAACATTTATCAGATCGAAAAATTAAATAAAACAAATTATGAAACTTGGAAAATCCAAATTAAAATGATATTAATTCATAGTGAACTTTGGAATTACACTAATGGCAAAATTAAAAAGAATGAAAATACAAATGGAATCAATGGTGACATAGAAGATCAATAAGGATGAAAAAGCCTTGGCCACAATAATTCTTGCAATTTCACCACCCTGTATCCATCATGTAAAAAATTGTAAAACATCAAAAGAAGCATGGGACACATTAGAAAAAACATACAAACCTAATGGACCAAATAAAAAGGTACAGTTAACCAGACAGTTAATTAATCTAAACAAGAGAAACAATCAAGATATGGAAGAACACATAAAACAATTTTTTGACATTTTAGAACAACTTAAAGATTTAAAGTGTGCACCATGCTACGATTTTAACACTACATTACTATTTTCATCCTTACCCGATGAATATGATATATTTAAATGCTCTATTGAATGTAGAGATGAACTTCCCTCTTTAGAAGCATTAAAAATAAAAATTCTAGAAGAGGCAGAAAAGAAAAAATCACATCCCTCAACATTAGAAAATAATAACTATTCATTGATAACAAAATTTAAAAATAGACCAGAAAAACTAAACAAAATCAAAAAGTTCCAACATGTACAATATGCAAAAAATACAATCATGTGACAGAAGATTGCTATTTTAAGAAGAAAAAGAACAATGCATCACTAATAATAGAAGAAGATTCAATAAATGCTAATGAAAACATACTTAATATAGAAACAAATAACAGAATAATATCTGACTTCATCTTGGATTCCGGTTCTAGCTCACATATTTGTAACAATAAAAACCTATTTATTGACTATGAAGAATTAAAAGTAAGTGAAAAAGTCCGTATGGCAGATGGCAGCAAAGCAGATATTAAAGGTAATGGTACTATAAAAATACTCTCAATAATATACAAAAAAATCATACCATTTGAATTGAAAGAAACATTATTTATACCTGAAATAAAAACAAATCTAATATCTATAAGTAAAGCCACTAAAAACCAAAATGTTATAGTGAAATTTTACAAAAACAATGCCTTTATCATACAAAATAAGAACCCTAATCAAAGCAAAAGAAAATAAAAACTTATATTATGTAGAGAGATTAAATAATAATAAAACAAAAATAGAAAAAAGAAAATGTGCAAATCAAAGTTTCCAAACAATAAATGAAAACAAAGCCAAAAACAATAAAATTAAAATAAATCATAACGAATTTAAAACTAAAACAAATCAACTTAACGATATTTGGCATTCAAGATTTGGACACCTTAATAGATAACACGATTAAGAAAACATTAATCCATGGAATACCAAAATTAAAATTAGAAGAATTCAACAAAAATTGTGAAACATGTATCAAAGGAAAAATGCATAGATTATCATTTCCAAAAAATAAACAACCACCTAGAAAAGAAAATTTACTTGATCTGATTCCTACTGATATATGTGGACCAATGCCCACTCCATCAGGAAGCGGTGCAAAATCCTTCGCGACCTTTATAGATGGCAAATCAAGAAAAAATTACACATATTTTCTAAAAAATAAAAGTGAAATTTTTGAAAAATTTCAAGAATTTAAACATTTAGTTGAAAACCAAACTGAAAAAAGAATAAAAGCTATAAGATCAGACAATGCTACTGAATATTGCAGCTGAACTTTTAACTTGTACTTAAAGAAACATGGTATAAAACACGAACTAACTGCCGAATATACTCCCCAAATGAATCCGGTAGCCGAACGCGCAAATAGAACCCTGGTAGAAATGGCATGATGACTACTACTTCAATCAGGTTTACCAGAATATATGTGGGCTGAAATGATCAACACATCCACATACCTCAGAAATAGATGCGCAACAAAAACAATAGAGAAAACTCCCCAAGAAGAATGGTCAAACAGAAAACCTACAGCTTCACATTTACGAATAATAGGTAGTATAGCATATGTATTAAACAAAAAACCAAATAGAAAGAAATTTGAACCTAAAAGTAAACAATTCATTCTATTAGGATATTCAGAAGAAGCAAGGGCATATCGACTATGGGACCCAGACACTAACAAAATTCTCAAAAGTAGAGACGTAAAAATTATTGAAAATATAACATACAAAGATAGATGTAAAACTAAATCTGAAAAAGAAGATGAAACAAATATTTATGATTTCAGCACATTATTTAATGATAATACTAAAACAACTAAAACTAAAAATATTGTAATAAATAATGAAGTAAATAATGAAAATGAGAAAAAACAAACTCAACATATGTCAATAAATTCTGATTCAGAATCAGAAACACCTAAATCAGAAAGTGAAGACAAAAGTAGAGATGAAAATTCTGATCAAGAAGAAGAACCTGAAAAAGAATACAGTCTGAAAATTGACGACAAAGGAAAATAAAAACATGAAAAAGGGGGAAAACCTAGAAAAATAAAAAATCTTAAAATAATTAAAAAAGATCCTGCACAAATAAATGTTAAAGAAGCACTTTCAGGAAGTGAAAGCTAAGAATGGAAATCCGTAATGAAGGACGAATACAATTCATTGATAAAAAAGAAAACCTAGGAATTAGTCGACCTACCAACTGGAAAAAGGACAATAGGTTGTAAATGGATATTGACGAAAAAATATAATGCAGACGGAAAATTTGACAAATTCAAAGCCCGCCTTGTAGTAAAAGTATATGTACAGTACAGAGATATGGAATAGATTTTATCTACGATTGATACGAAATATAAACATTGTATCTCTGTTTAGATGCGTAGAAAGTGATTATTTACGTACTTGTATTCATTGCGCATGCGCGTCTCATAGTTCTGAAGAATTCCTCTTCTTTACCAAGCTAGCGTAAAGAAGAGGAATTCTTCAGCTTTACGCACGATTAGCGAGTTTGTTTACATTTAACAAAACTAATGTGCTATTATTTTATTAAAGTAGAGTTTTTAGTGAAAAACAATGAGTGAATCACGTGACTGACGAAAATGTGGAGAATAATACTCCTCCAGAAATAATTAATTCGGCAAAAAATACAACTCAAGATTAATGCCATCTTTATCAAGAGAAGAGATACGAACTTACATACAGCAAGTTAATTTTTTTCTGTATTTATTATTTAAATCTAACAATCCTAGATAAAGTACGGTACGCAACTCGTGGGAAAACGGCATTTTGCATTGCTCGAGTGGTTTTACTACCCTCGCTGTCGCTCGGGTGCAAACTCCACACTCGCATGCAAAATGCTATACTTTCCGCACTAGACGCGTAATGTATTATTATTTTTTTGTTAGCTTTTCCTGTTTCGCTGTCATTCAATGTTTATCTCTTAAAAGTACCATTCGTTTTTTCTGGTCTTATATTACTTTGCTTTCATCGCTCACCTATTACCCCAATTTTGAACAATTAAGGTGAAGAATAAAGAAACCAAAAAAAAAAGAAAAAAAAATTGAATATAAGACCAGTTTTCAAAAATGGTATTTGTATACTAATTATTATTAGATAACAAAAAGGCCTGTTCCTTACTTGCAGATTGCTTGCATGCAAAATGCTACTTTCCACATACTCGACGCGTAATGTACTATTACGGAGACCTACTCACCGGTTGTAAGATTTAATTCTATAAGACTCATACTAGCATTGGCAGTAGAAAATAACTTACTCATCGAGCAAATTGATGTGAAAACTGCATATCTAAATGGAGATTTAAGTGAAGAAATCTACATGGAACAACCTGGGTCCTATAAACAAGAAGAAAAAGTATGTCTCCTGAAAAAATCTCTCTACGGTCTACGTCAAGCTGGTAGAGAATGGAATATTAAATTCGACGATCAAGTAAAAACAATAAATTTTAAACAAAGTAAAGGAGATCCTTGTGTTTATAAATTAACAGTAGGAGATTCATACGTATTAATGGCTGTAAATGTCGATGATATCATTTTAGCATCAAATAATAAAAAAATATTAACTAAAACTAAAGAAAAAATTTCTAAATTATTTGAAATCAAGGATTTGGAAAATCTTAATAGCTTTCTAGGACTTTCGACAACAAAAGAAGGAGAAGAACTTCGATTAAGTCAAGAAAACTACGCGAAAGATATTTTAATGAAATTTGGAATGGAAGAATGCAAAACAATATCTTTACCATTAGATCCAAACAGTCAATTAAAAAAAGAACCTACTGATAAGAGTCAAGCTGAAAAGGTAGATAAGATTCAATATCAGTCTAATTGGATCATTACTATATCTAGCTACAGGAAGTAGACCAGATTTGGCTTATGCTGTAAACAAGCTAAGTCAATTTAATAAAGATCCAAGAAAACAGCACTGGGACGCAGCCAAAAGACTCCTACGTTTCCTCAAGGGAAAAACTAATCATGCTCTTGTATTTAAAAAAAACTGGAAAAATATTGGTTGGATACTCCGATGCAGATTGGGGTGGTGATGTAGATGACCGAAAATCTAGAACTGGATTCGCCTTCATACTGGCTGTGGGGGGGGGGGGGGGGGGGGGGCAATATCTTGGGAATCCGAGAAACAAAAACTCGTTTCCCTATCCAGTATGGAAGCCGAATACATTGCTTTAAGCGAAGCTAGCCGAGAAATCGTCAGCTTAAAGTACTTACTTCAGGAAATCGGTTTCGGTCACATGGCTGAAAATCCTACGAAGTTATATGTTGACAATCAGAGAGCAAAACAACTCGCTAAGAACCCGGTCTTCCACAAAAGGAGCAAGCACATAGATATTAAATATCACCACGTCAGGGTGACGACCACTGGTCGAAAAGAAAATAATCGATCTTGAATATGTACCAACTGGCGACATGTATGCCGATATTTTAACAAAAGCGGTAGAAAAAATAAAGTTATCAAAATTTTCCCTCTGGCTGGGGTTGAATGATAAAACCTTTCAGCCAAATAAGGGTGTTTGTCAGAAATTACATCATCTATCAAAATACATTATTTTGATAGATGAAATCATAATTTATTTTTGGCAGAAAGTTATTTTTAAAAGAAAATAATTCAGTTGTTCTCAAAAAATTGATGTGAATATAGATATTATTAATTTATCCTTATTTACTCACTAAAGACAGATTTTAATAAAACATCCTTTCCCACTACACTAAAAAAACACCTATTACAAACAAACACGTGACAACCACTCATACACGACATGTCACTGTTCCTATGTATGTGCTGAATTATAGTATTGCTAGCTCTATAATTTTTCTGTACTCATGATTATATCCATTTATATTTTCAATTTTTCATATTTTTTTATGTTTTTATATGTTTATTTAAAAAAAAATACTTATGCAAACTCATCGTGGGTAATTTATTTTTATTTGAATTTATTTGATAAATATATTAACTTGTTGAATACAAATATTAAATATTATAATTATGGTCAAGAGAAGACTTCCACCCAGCACAGGATCCCGGATCCTCAAGTGGTGGAGAGAATTTATATTTTTATAAAAAATGTATTATATAAGAAAAATAAAAAATTGATTTAAAAAATAAATAAATAAGTAAATATATATACATATATATATATATATATATATATATATATATATATATATATATATATATATATATATATATATATATATATATATATATATATATATATATACATATATATATATATATATATATATATATATATATATATATATATATATATATATATATATATATATATATATATATATATATATATATATATATATATATATATATATCTACATCTATTCATATATAATCTACATCTATAACATCTATTCTTATTAGACTTCCACACACCAACAAATAATAATAATTCCAAACTGAAGAACGGATGAAATGTGGTGTAAACTATGATGCATGTGTGTGTGTGAGCGAGGTGAAGTGTGAAGTGGTAATTGCGTTTTGGTAAGGTCTCTCACTGGCACTGCATTATAATAATGATAATGATAATGAATGAAACTGTAATAGTGTATGAAGTGATTGGATTTCCAATTGTTAATGTATGAGAAGGTAATGAAATATAATTGATGATAAATTGAACTTGTGGACTTCAACTATTAGTCTAAGAACCATGTGCAGTGTTCTTCTTCCTTAGCGTGCTCATATGTTTGAAGCTAACCATTGTTATCAGGTTTGGCAGAATGTCGTTGGCCTAAAGGAAGATCTATCCTAATAGCCCTCACATATGGGGCTATAGATGGCAAAACCAGAAGAAACATACATTGCGGGATTGTCGTAGCGCTGGTTTGCCTATCTGATAATTTACATTAAACAACATAAAACTTGTTCAGTGGCCTGAACAACGCGAAAATTCGATTTAAAGATTTTGGATTTACACATTTTGAGGTCCCGTGAGTCCGAAAATGTGGTTTTTAAAAAAACCACTGTCTGTCTGTTGTCTATGCAGACGCGTGTAGCTAAAACTACTACGTCGATTTTGATGAAATTTCGGATACATGTTCAAGAAATCGGTCCGAGACAACTCAGACAAACTTTCTCATATACAAGTTCATAATTACTTAGCCCAGTGTATTCCATTTATTAGTTTTCATAGCTGCATTTAAATATTATTGAACATTTTATCAAAACTTATCATAAAAATAACTTCTCCCGGGCGGGGAATCGAACCCGGGCTCTCTCCGCCCGCGTTTTAAGCTATTTCCTCAGGAACTAGATTTTTCCAGGGAAAACGGATTATATCGTTGGATTCATATTTAAATGGGCTACATTTTAGAATTTTTAAATCAAAATCGTCGAAACCGTTTTCGAGAAAACTTTTTTTTTTCATGGTTTTTCAGAGTTTTCGGGGGTAGTTTAGGAGTTTACCCTGTATAATGAACTCTTAATTTAAACTTGTGATGATAATGAGCATCGATTTTAGTGAGATTGTAGAATCCGAGTACAGAATAAGGTTGATAATGTAGGATTACAATGTTTTACTAACGGAAATGCGCAGAGGAATTCAGAAAATAATTAAATTAGTTATCAGGCTTGTACTTGAGGGTAACAGAATATATCTTTGTACGATACAAATGCCAGAAAATGCTTTGACTAATGAAGAACAAATACCCCATGTTTATAGGCTTAAATCGCAAAAATACCTTTTCTAATTACCTTTGTAACAACTTCATTATTATTTGTAACCGCAGAAAACCTATAGCTCCATGTATTATACTTTGAACACACTTATACCAAGAGCCTCAAAGGGGTAGAGAAAATACCTTGGAAACAATAATACAACATGGAAAGAGTTTTTGTCAAAAGTAAATATCCCTACCTAACATAATTCCGTAAAAAATGCCATGTTGATGAAATGCGAAATTATTAGAAGTAAGATATCTACGGTGAACAACACATAAAAAATATAACAAGCTTTATTCTTACTGCGTAAATACAAATAATTTCAAGATAAAAAGAACTTTTTATATACTACTTTTTTAAATTTTCTGTTTAATCGTATGTAATGTTGATAATATAATTGTTATTGAGTATAATATATAATGTTAGTGAAAAAAAAAATAGTTCCGAATTTATTTACTTCACATAAATGACAACCATCCAGAGAGCTGATCTTAAACCTATAAAAGGATAAATCTTTGTACAACGGATCTCCCCAACACCAAATCTAAAGCATGCCATCGATATATTTGAAATAATATAATCGATAAATAATATAATCGATATTTCCTGTTTTGCTGGCATTCAATGTTTATCTACCACAAATTTGAGACCCGTCTAAATGAAGATTGCGTAAATATTGGATATGGCAAAACAAATAAAATAACTTGTGGATTTTTTCCGAACTAACTTTCCGCACAGCAAAATTTGCTGAAAACCAATTTAATTCTGCTGAAAGATGGCTAAAAGTATTAAAATAATGCATTGTCATCGTGTTCTGAGCTATGCAAAAAGTTTCAAATGTCTAGCTATTCGGGAAGTTAGTTAGAAATCGATTGCCAGATTTGTACCGGACAAACAAACTTTATTTTCTTAAAATTTTGAGTTAGGTATCATATGAAAGCTGGTGAAGAGTAGGATTCAAATATATATTTGCTTTTTTAAATTCTTTATTAATTTTATAAGTCAAAATATACCCCCAAAAATTTCCCCCCTCCCCAACCACTATATAACGGGTGATCCTAAAATTTCGAAATAATTATGGTTATACCTTATGGTGAAGCGATGGAAATGGTTTAAAAAAATGAATTTTTTTAGTTATTATTACCAATGAAAAACATTGTGACCCCTCGGGGGATCGAACCCGGACCCTTGAGATCGAATAATAAAATCATAATTACATAACGGGCATGCTTTGCTTAATCTTTTACAAAACCCTAAAAAGTACTTGGACGCAAGTAGTTTCCTGTGATTTTATATCATTAATTTAGTTTTTGAGGAGTGAGGAGAACTCTAGCCTCTGCGGAGAGCTCCACCTCCATTTAACTTTTATTTCCGTTTGGCGATAAATCGAACCCATTAGTCCGAGCTAACCGCAATTTGCGAGACTCACTTCAGCCCTTTTCAAGCCCTTCTGGCTTGAAAACGAACTTAACACTTTTAATTTTATTTTCAATCATTGTAATTTTTTTTCTTTCAAGTATTATGGTTTTCTGTTTGTTGTCAGAAAAGTCTTACTGGCGTCCAAATCCGAATATAAGCATAGAGTGTGTATGCTTTATTTTATTTATTTTTTTTTTTGTTGCTATTATAATTTTTAATTCTTTTCATTTAAAAATTTGAAACATTTTGTATAGTTTAAATTCTTTCATTTAAAAATTGGAGAACCTTTTATATTATTTATTTTCTTGGCATTTATTTATAATTTGGTAACTTCTTTATCTTATTTTTTTGTAACTTCTTTTCCCTCGTTTGGGACATATATTTTTTTTTTTTTGGTTTAACCCTAGAATGCTTATCTACGTCATTTTGACGTGTATGTGTAAAAGGTGCTATTGACTAAACTAGGCATCGCGTGGCTCTATCATTGAAGCGAGCGTATTGCAATAAAATACTGAATATTGAAATTTGTTAATCATGATGAATGTCATAGTTGAAGATAAGTGGAAGAGGGTAGTAAGGGTAGAGTGGGGGTACTCGGTACAACGCTTTACTTCATAACAAACCTACACACAAAACGACTGTAAGAATCTTAACCACCCGTAATAGCTTTTAAACTAATATTATAAATGTATCACTTCATTACTCAAATACTACTGCTTGTATCAAGTTGAAATTTTACATACTTGTTTCAATTGTACTTTAGACGATGTACATGACGTTTTATCAAGATCGTTACGTTAGAACGTAAGATATCGGTAAAAAGGTTGTTTTCTCTATTTTAAACGTTTAGGTCCGCTTTAATAGTTTTAGCGATCATTATTAATTCATAGCAGTGTCGTTGCTGGTTTTACTAAAAAATGTTATTTGAAAAAAATGTTCGTCTCTTCAAGTAGGTGATGATAGAATTTTTTC
Source organism: Gerris lacustris (assembly GCA_951217055.1). NCBI lineage: Eukaryota > Metazoa > Arthropoda > Insecta > Hemiptera > Gerridae > Gerris > Gerris lacustris. Next base: position 55,823,456 of record OX578285.1, read on the forward strand.
CCGTCCTGAAATTCCAATTTTAAATTTGAAGCTCACGTTTACGCGAGCATTGCTGGCGAACTCTTGGACGGATCACGCTGTCCAACAAACTTAGCCTGAGTATTAGTAAGAAGATCATGTATACCAAATTTCAACTAAATCGGTGAACTTTTACTCAAGTTATCGTCACACGCTTAAACGTTACTGACAGACAGACAGATAAGATGCATATTTCGTTGAATGTAAGAAGCTCGCTTACGCTCGCTTCAACTACGTGTTTTTTCGCGCCCATATTCAAGGTAATCTTTCCTTAGTTAGTCTGTTTCAGGAAAATGTTACTAATAGTTTTGTCTTTTTAGTTTTTGGTGGTATAGATAATAACTATACTAGGCATCGCGTGGCTCTATCATTGAAGCGAGCCTATTGCAATGAAATACTGAATATTGAAATTTATTAATCATGATGAATGTCATAGTTGAAGATAAGTGGAAGAGGGTAGTGTGGGGAAGAGTGGGGGTACTCGGTACAAAGCTTTACTTCCTAAACAAACCTATACACTTATACGACTATAACAATCTTCACCACCCGCGGTAGCTTTTAAACAATTATTATAAATGTATCTCGTCACTACGCAAAGAATTTTGCTTGTATCAAGTTGAAATTTTGCATACCTGTTTCAATTGTGCATTAGATGGTGTATATGAAGTTTTATTAAAATCGTTACGTTAGAACGTAAGATATCGGTAAAAAGGTTGTTTTCTCTATTATAAACGTTTAGGTCCGCTTTAATAGTTTTAGCGATCTTTATTAAGTCATAGCGGTGTCGCTGTTGGTTTTAGTGAAAAATGTTATTTGAAAAAAATGTTCGTCTCATCGAATAGATGATGATAGAATCTTTTCCCGTCCTGAAATTCCAATTTAATTTTTGTACCTCTCGTTTACGCGAGCGTTGCGCGCGAACTCTTGGACGGATCACGCTGTCCAACGAACTTATCCTGAGTATTAGTAAGAGGATCATGTATACCAAATTTCAACTAAATCGGTCAACTTTTACTCAAGTTATCGTCACACGCGTGAACGTTACTGACAGACAGACAGACAGACAGACAGACAGACAGACAGACAGACACGGAGCATATTTCGTTGAAAGTAGGAAGCTCGGTACGCTCGCTTCAATTATCTATACCACCTAGTCTGTATTATTTGTCCAAAAACTGGTCAAATATATATTGTTTATAATTAAAAAAAAAAAGTTTTTCTTGTTCTTTCTATTTTTATATAACTATAGACGTTAAAAATTGATTGAAAATAAATCACTAGAGTGCTAATAAAAAATATCACTTTTTCATAGTCTCTATTTACATGCTTCATATTCACAAAAACCTGTGTGAACAAAAAACAGTGTTGTGTGCGTACTCGTGCGCGTAAGTGGTAGGGTTTGATGTCTAACGATGTTGCACTGATGCAAACTCATGAATCTTTTTATCTGGTGGCTTCAAAATAGATTTTTACTAATTATTTTCTAGTTATTTTTTTGTACTAAATTGAAGTATGATAAGTAATAAAGGATGTCTTTTAAAGAAAGGTGTAGCCGTGAGAGCAGGCGACAGAAAGATGGACAGACAGACACACGCAGGAAAATATAAGGGTCCTTGGTTTCCCCTACGGACCCTAAAAATTGAAGTTTTTAATAATAAAGACGAATACGTAGACGTGATTCTAATAACTATAAGAATATTTGTGGATAGAAAAACACAATCGTTACTGATAAGGAAGTTATAGATTCTGAATTGGAAAATATTCAAATTGAAATTTGAGGAATCTGGAGATATAAGAAACTTCATTATTACGGTTTCACTCTAATAATACAATACAGGATGAAGACGAGCAAAGAAATATTAAGTTAAGTGGATTGAAGCCATAGATGAGGCCATAGAAGTTTTTTTACCCTTATTTTTTGAAAATATTTTTTTAAGTCGCTATATTTTTAAAATGTGTGGGTAGGTACTATACACATATATGCCAAATTTCAAAGTGATCGGACGTAAGGTGTAGCCGTGAGAGCAGGCGACCGGAAGGACGGACAGACACACGCAGGAAAATATAAGGGTCCTTGGTTTTGCCTACGGACCCTAAAAACGATTTTATCTACGATTGATACGAAATATAAACAATATATCTCTGTTTAGATGCGTAGAAAGTGATTATTTACGTACTTGTATTCATTGCGCATGCGCGTCTCATAGTTCTAAAGAATTCCTCTTCTTTACCACACTAGTGCGGTAAAGAAGAGGAATTCTTCAGCTTTACGCACGATTAGAGAGTTTGTTTACATTTAACAAAACTAATTTGGTGTTCTTTTATTAAAGTAACTGTTTATATCGAGTTTTTAGTGAAAAACAATGAGTGAATCAAGTGACTTTGACGAAAATGTGGAGAATAATAATCCTCCAGAAATAATTAATTCGGCAACAAATACAACTCAAGATTAATGTCATCTTTATCAAGAGAAGAGATACGAACTTACATGCAGCAAGTTTATTTTTATCTGTATTTATTATTTAAATCTAACAATCGTAGATAAAGTACGGTACGCAACTCGTGCGAAAACGGCATTTTGCATTGCTTGTGTGGTTTTACCACCCTCGCTGTCGCTCGGGTGCAAACTCCACACTCGCATACAAAATGCTACTTTCCGCACTCGACGCGTAATGTACTATTGTTTGTAGCATCTCGATAAATGTAATCTTATTTTTTAACGAAAGGTGTCACCGTGAGAGCAGGCGACAGACGGACGGACAGACAGACACAGACACACGCAGGAAAATATAAGGTCCTTGGTTTTGCCTACGGACCCTAAAAAACACCGGTTTTTCAGATCTTACCCACTTAAAAATAAAAATATGACATTATTGTACACAACAGCAATTACTGGATTCTTTACGACACTGTCAACAATATACCTACATCATTATAGGTTTTCTAGGTATTTTGATCTATGTACCCATGTACCCTTGAATGTAGCAAGTTAAGAATAAAAAATAAAAAAATCACTAAAAGACTTAAGCAGTCTACTAAATGCATTTAACACAACAAATACATTTTTTTGTTACGGATGATCTTAAAAATAAGAGTCGAAATGTCTCATTGAAAATGGCATAATTTGTATTTTTTTCACACCTAAAGTGGTCCATCACCCATCTCTAATAATATTCAATCTAAAAGGTGTCGATCTCAACATATCCTAGATAATAATGTTAAGAAAAAGGTGAATCTAATTATATTTGATAAACTCTACACTGAATTGTGATGAAGATACAAATTAAATTAATATACAAATGCACCTAATAGAACACATTTCTGAATCCTAGCCAAAATAAAGCAAACAAATTAAATTAAACAAAATCAAAGCTAATAAAATGGGATCTCTGTCGGAGATCCGAAAAATCTAAAACTAATAACAAATTGTATAAAAAGGTGTTAATTTCTTTAAACAGAGGGACCGTGCACATAGTACACTAAATTTAAAAAAGATCTCCGCTCAATGGACCAAAAAATATGTTTTGTAAAAGATCTCAGTTATTTAAGCCTCTCAAACCAAACCCTAATTTAGACTTAAGCCGGGCAGTCTTAAACATATCAACGACGATAACTCGAGTAAAAGTTGACCGATTTTGATGAAATTTGGTACACATGTTCATTTTACAAATGCTCAGGACGAGTTCGTTGGACAACGCTGTCTGCCCAAGCGTTCGCGCGCATCGCTCGCGATTAAAATTGGAATTTTAGGACGGGGAAAAATTCTACCTTTATCTGAACATTTTTTCAAATATCATTTTGTAGTGAAACCAACAGCGACACCGCTATGAAGTCATAAAGATCGTTAAAACTATTAAAGCGGACCTAAACATTTAAAGTAGAGAAAACAACGTTTTTACCGATATCTTACGTTCTAACGCAACGATTTTAATAAAACTTCATATACATCGTCTAAAGTACAATTGAAACAGGCATGTAAAATTTCAACTTGATACAAGCAGAAGTTTTTGCGTAGTGAAGTCATACATTTTATAATAATTGAAAAGGAGATGTGTGGTTAGAGGAATAGTAAGAATTCAGGGTGGTTCCCTTACTACTAGCCGCTGTACTGCTATCATACCCTCAATCTATCAACACATCATGATTCATGATTATCTATTTTTTCAATATTCAATACATATTTATTACTATACGCTCGCTTCAATGATAGAGCCACGCGATGCCTAGATTATTTAATTATTTCAATTTTGGCGGTATTTTGATAGATGTAAACAAACAGACGCATAGACACAGAGACAGACAGACAGACATCCAGCTAAAAACCACTCAAATCGTCTTAAAAACGCCCAAAAAGGATTATTCCGTTGAAATCTCGGTTTCGGATTTTTTGGGTGAAAATAATATTTTTCCTATATATACTTTCGAAGAAGGTGAGGAAAAGTAAAAATGACCCGACGGAAAAATGTGCATTAATTAATAGAAACGTACGGACCACAACACCGTTGCACGAATAAAAGAAAACTGGTACTCGTAACCGAACCATGGAAACGTGATGGGAGGCGGGAGAGAATGTCGACCAGCAAGGGCCAAGTCATGCAGGGGAATCTTGCTACGATTACGACACTGAGTGTCATGCTATAGTAGGACCTCATTAATACCTGCAAAGTTATGATGCTACGAGATTTCTTTTCATGTAATACTCTAACACAGTTAATTGATCTCATGGAAATCATGCATTTGATCTCATGATCAATTAATCAACAGTACTATGAGAATGTATAAAAAAAGAAAATGATTAACTATATACCCAAAAAAATAACCTTGACCTCCTACCTCCTACCCCCGCGAGATTTCTCGCTATATGCTATGCTTTTCTACTGCTTATTTTAAACGATCTGGATCTACATACTACATACGATTGTATACTCTATGAGCACTAAAACTATATATATCTTATGTATGTATTTATTTGTGTTGACAACTAAATAGTTTTTCTTTTCTAAATAAATAAAATAAAATAAATATATATTTTTTCTCAATAAGTTGGTGGGGCTTAGCCCCACCTGCCCATAAGGACGTGCCGCCATATTTTATCAAACGGAAAACAGGTAATTGGACTTGCATTCTAGAGAAATCATTAGAGTAGTATCGGCTTAAAGTATCATTAAAGAAAAAGCTTAACGAAGGAGTCAGAGTTGAAAATCAATAGTGAATAAATGAAACGATACAACGCACTTTAAATCCTTAAACTTGTTCATTTATTTATTTCTTCTCTAAAATTTATAATTAAAGAAGTTCATTTAATCCTTCATACTAATAAAATGTTCTTTTTTATAGGGTTTCGAGGTCACCCTAGAAACCTTATGCTTTTGGTAGTTCGTTCGTCGCACCTTGGATCATATCCCCGACCTATTGCTAGAGATTTGAAATTTAGTATACAAGTTAAACTTTTTTTGCCCAAAAACAGGAAAAAAGTTGCAACTCAAAAGTTTCTTCGACCTGATCGCAACATTTTCCATTTTTCTTTAGTTATAAGGATATTAACTTAAAGGTATTAAAATATAGATCACAAATATACATCGAGTTTCCAAAATGGCGGCCATTTTCCCCCGAAATTCCCAAAACAAAATCCCCAAAAAATGTCCCTCCGCTACCCCGTAAGGAAAGGTCCTAAAAATTAGGAAAAAACCATAATTATACTTTCTCTGTGGGCCAATAATATTTCCGGGATTTAATATAAAAAAGTCAAATTTTAGAAATGTTAGGTGGCCGTAACTATCGTGTGTATCATATTAATGGTATTTAAATGCAGATCACTAATGTTCCAACTTGTTTTCAAAATGGCGGCCATTTTACCCCCAAAAGTACTAAAAAGTGCATAGCTAAGATGCCAAAGGATAATATGCACGCCTTGTTCCTTCAAAGCTACTACAGCTGCTATACCTAGCTACTGATCAAGCACCCTCCAAAATATGCTCAACAGGATCTATGATTATTGCCAAAGCAGCTGGCACAACTAACGATAAATTTAAGTAAAGCACAAATATTAATATTTCCAAATGTTGGAAGTAAAGACGAGTGTTGGTGTTACAGAAGACAGAAAATAGAGATAATACATTTTTATACAGGGTGGTCAAAAAGTCTCCCCCCCCCCCCCCCTCTTAACTTTTGAATGGTTTGAGATAAATTAATGAAACTTAGGGGATCTCTACCATGCAAAGGGAAGTTTGTTTTCATGCAATCACCCACTAGGGGCCTTAAACTATAGGGGCCTATTTTTGATAGCATATTTGGATTCTACGGTAAAAAATAATAAACTTTTACTTGAAACTATTTTTTCTATCTCCAATATTTTGCCCCCTACAGAGGGGCAAAGATCGCAAAATAACCCTTCCGAAATAGTAAAAAAATAAAACTTAGATCGTTATAAAATCTAAACGGTTTGAAATAAAGTCATGGAACTTGGGGGGTCTGTACCATGTAAAGGGAAGTGTGTAATCATCCACTCGCGTACTAGGGGCAACCTCCATTTTTCCCCCAGGCGCTGAAATCTACTATTTTTATACCTTTGCCCCCCCATAGGGGAAAAATATTATAGGTGGAAAAAAAAGTTTGAAGTAAAATATTTTTATTTTTTTGCCGTAGAATCTAAATCTGCTATCAAAAATATACATTCTAGGACAAAATTTTGAAGTTAGGTGGTCTGGGGGCAAAATGGGAGGTTGCCCCTACAGCGCGGTTGCATGAAAACAAACTTCCCTTTACATGGTACGGATCCCCTAAGTTTCATTAATTTATCTCTAACCGTTTAGATTTTACTTTTTTTATTAAAACGATCTAAGTGTTATTTTTTTACTATTTCGGAAGGGTAATTTTGCTATCTTTGCCCACCTATAGGGGGCAAAATATTGGGAATAGAAAAAAAAGTTTCAAGTAAAAGTTTATTATTTTTCACTGTAGAATCCAAATATGCTATAAAAATATACACTCCAATTTGAAATTTTGAAGTTGGGTTGCCTGGGGGCAAAGTGGGTGGTTGCCCCTAGTGGGTGATTGCATGAAAACAAACTTCCCTTTGCATGGTAGAGATCCCCCAAGTTTCATTAATTTATCTCAAACCGTTCAAAAGTTAAGAGGGGGGGAGGGGGAGACTTTTGGACCACCCTGTATATACCTAGTTATATTAGTTATTACACCAAAGTCATCTATGAAACAACACTGCGACCAAAAATTAGGATCATTCAAATTCGTTATAAATAACTCATGGAAACATTGTTTTGGGAAAAATCCTATTCCGTGAAAAAGGTTTTTTTCAGCAGTACCACGCTCCATTTTATGTTTCGGTGCACAAGCCTGGATTTATGTTACGCCATTTTAACAGATTAGACAGCCTCCAAACCTTCTAAATATGTCATTACACCCAATTACATGATTAAGCGTTTAAATTGCATTTTAACTGCATACTTTGAGTACTGGACAGACTGCCAAATTTCCTCGCCAATCAAGTTATTAAAGCCAAAAAGTTCCGGTTTAAAGGTAGGAAGGATTTGCAAATTACCCTAAACGTAAACTGTCCGTTTCGGAAGTAAATAAAGAAACATTATTCGATATTCTAGATAGGTTGGAACTATCCTACAAGGAGAAATACGAGTTCAGAGCAAATCTTATTTTTACTATATTTTCAGCCAAATAAATATGAGAGATCAATTTATTTAAGAAAGCTTAGACAATTGTTTAGTTTAAGGTAATCAATTTCTTTTTTTAATTGTAATCTTATTGTTGTAGATTTTTTACTATTTAAACCTATTTATACATTTTTAACGTAATGTTTATATACTCAAAGCATTGTTACTTTTAATTTTAAATAGTTCTGTATTATTAATTTTTGATAGAATCAAAAATGTATAAAATTATTGATTACTAAAGCTGTATCCCTCAAACGGCAATATGCCATGAATTTCCATGCAAATAATGTATATACATGTATTTTATATTAAATTGTACTAAATTAAAATAAAGCATGTTTTAATAATAATATAATAATCAAAATTTATAAACTTATAATATTAATGAGAAATGTGATATATTTCCCAATAGAAAAAACATAATTTTACTTACGATAGAATGTGTACCAGGAAGAAGGCTATACCGTGATTGTGTGGCAGAAGTTCAACCAAGGGTTCTGAAAATAAACCAAACATTTCAATTAAGAAAGGGGAAAAATATTCTGATAGCAACTGAGAGGGTGAGAAGACAATCGGTACAAGTGACATTTGCACAATTTTGAGAAATCGAAGTTTAAACTTAAATTCTTTTTGAAAATTTGATTTTAATGCCACTACACACAGCATGTGATAAGAGATTCTTTTGTATCCCTTTAGGTGGGTTCATAGCTAGCGGATACGTATTTACGGAGGCCCGGAGGGATTCATCTATGGCAACTCTTTTGCGGCACCGCAGAAAGTTGGTTCCAAACCATCTTTTTTGCGGTGCCGCTTTAAAACCTGTAGGAAACCTTCACTTCGTCCTCTTCGTATTTCCTTTTTGTTTTTATATTACAATTGTTTATTATATTATATTGTGTATCTGAATTTGTTCCTACATTATTTTTATTATAATCTCTATTGCATCTGTGTTTAATATACGTTTTTTATCAGTGTTTTATCTTTATCTGTGTATTATGTCCGTGTTTTTTTTTTTAACTGTGCTTATTATATCTTCATTATTTTGATTATATACCTATTTCTTATTTATATAATAATAAAAGTCCTAATCTATAATCTTATTATATAAGTTTTTTTTTAAGCAAGAGAACTAAATTCAAGTTGAAAAAACGATTGAAATTGGCTTTGTTTATAGCCTGACCGACCGAAACTCGAGGGGAGGGAAACAACGACTCCGTTCTCTGTCTCGGCGGTTCTCCGAAGAATATATTATTGTTATCTATATAGCCCTCCGCAAATAAGTATCCGCTAGCTGTGAACCCACCTTTTGCCACCTTTATTTTATATACTGCGTGTTCCAAAGATAGCAAAATAACACTTCCGAAAGTAGTAAAAAAAATTTGGTAGTGTGTCTCACGTCAAATTGGTGAAGTCTCACGTAAAAAGGGTTTCGTTGGTATTGTGAACATGAAATTAGTTAGTATAAGGAGGGGGGGGGGGGCACGCAAAATGTTGAATTTTTTTTGACAAAATGGCATGAAAAATTAAACACTTTCTAAAAGTTATATATTTTTGTAATCTACTCTTCTATACCTTTTATTTAATACCCCACTTAGTAGTCTTAGTTTGTCCCTTGACAGGTGACCACGTTGATTTTTACTACGTTTTTATTAGCTTGTTTTCTTGTTTGTTTGTTTGTTTGTTTGTTTGTCCGGTACAAATCTGGCAATCGATTTCTAACTAACTTCCCGAATAGCTAGACATTTGAAACTTTTAGCATAGCTCAGAACACGATGACAATGCATTATTTTAATACTTTTAGCCATCTTTCAGCAGAATTTAATTGGTTTTCAGCAAATTTTGCTGTACAGAAAGTTAGTTCGGAAAAAATCCGCAATTTATTTTATTTGTTTTGCCATATCCCATATTTACGCAATCTTCATTTTGACGGGTCTCAAATTTGTGATAGATAAACATTGAGTGACAGCAAAACAGGCAATATCGATTATATTATTTATCGATTATATTATTTATATTATTTCAAATATATCGATGGCAAGCTTTAGATTTGGTGTTGAGGAGATCCGTTGTACAAAGATTTGTCCTTTTATGTGTTTAAGATCAGCTCTCTAGATGGTTGTCATTTATGTGAACTAAATAAATTCGGAACTATTTTTTTTTTTTTTTCACTAACATTATATATTATATAAAAATAACAATTATATTATCAACATTACATACGATTCAATAGAAAATACAAAAGCGTAGTATATAAAAAGTTCTTTTTATCTTGAAATTATTAGTAATATTTGAATAACTAACCTATCAAGTGTGAAAACAAAATCGACTTGATTTTTGGTCTACTAACTAATTCTGTACTCAGACTCAGGATCATGAAAATTACATAGTCCACCATAATTGGTGAAGCATGGACGCTCTCCACCGGTTTGTTTTTTTCAAACGCCTATTGCCAAGCTAAGTCCCGCAGACGAACTTAGCCGACCACATATTCTTAAAAAGCGCTAAAAGATGGACTTATACAGAATTCTAGCTTGATGTTAGTCAGACACTTTTTTGCACGCTATCTCCTGGACTATAACGCACGATTAGCGAGTTTGTTTACATTCAAGAAAAACTAATTTGCTCTTTTGTTTAATTAAAGTAACTTTTTATATCGAGTTTTTGTGAAAAACAATTATTGATTTATGTCATTATGACGAAAATGAGGAGAATAATACGCCTCCCGAAATAATTAATTCGGCACAAAATAGAACTAATGTCATCTTTATCAAAAGAGAAATACGAACTTACATTCAGGAAGTTTATTAAATATTTGTTTCTATATTTAATATTAAAATCCAACAATCGTAGATAAAGTACGGTACACAACTCGTGCGAAAACTGCATTTTTCTTTGCTCGTCTGGTTTTACTACCCTCGCTATCGCTCGGGTGCAAACTCCACACTCGCATGCAAAATGCTACTTTCCGTACTAGACACGTAATGTACTATTAACATGATGATAATTTTTGACGGATATGTCATAGTATACAAAATACATCCAAAATGAGGCAATTTGTTTGACTTAAAAATTAACTTCTCACTGCCCAGCAATATAAAGAAATAATTATTCAATTATGAAATGTAAAAATATTTTATAATATTAAACTTCACATATCAGATAATAATTTATTGATGATAAATTAATTTTTTGGAATGTATAACAATACATTCCACACACGCACACACTATGTCTGTATGTGTATCAATATAAATACTTTAGGAGTATGTATATGAAGTTATTTAAGATTTTCCTTATTTTAATTTTTAACTGCATACTTCAATTGGATTACGTACTTGTTTTTTTTTTTTTATACTAGCGAATTACTTTTCTGTAAAATTAATAATTAGTAAAGGATTGAGCAGAACAAGCTGCTTTAAAAATATTACTTTGAGGACTCTTAGTAGCCCTTTTTAAAGCGTATTTTATTCAAGTGGGTGTTAAACAGAGGTTATTAAAAATACTTAATTGATTATATATTAGCGTCTATACAAGCCAACAAGAAACTTTTTGCAAACATTGATAATTTAATTAGTCTAATGTCAGTATATAATAATAATAATAATAATAATATAGCCTTTATTAGTTCCAAAATACATCAAAATATAACATACTCACATTTATACTTAACAAAATAGATAATCAAAATGCATAAATCATATGACTTTCTAATTTAAAATGAAAAAAAACTAAAACTTCTCTCTTACTATTATAAAATAATAATAATAAAAAAAAAAAAAAAAAAAAAAAAAAAAAGAACACAAACACAAACATATTATTTTCAATCCATACATGGTTATATATATTTTATTTATTAATATGTGTTTCTGAAATGAATAAATAAGAAACTCCTGAATTAAGAATTCCGCTAGGAACAATGTTCGGATGATAATACGAAAGGAAAAAAATATGTTAGTGTGAAGGAAATGTGAGTTATTTATGTTTTGTAGGAAATAATTATTGCTTTTGTGGTTACAGTGTCTAATAGAGTAATCAATATTCGAAGAAAAGAAAAAATAGTTGGTGGATCCCTAGTAGAGATTAAAAAAAATTGTCCGGGACAACACAGAAAAACTTTCTCATATACGAGTTCATTACTTAGCCCAGTGTTTTCCATTTATAAGTTTTCTAGGTGCATTTAATTATTATAGAATATTTTATCAAAATTTATCATATATATATATATATATATATATATATATATATATATATATATATATATATATATATATATATATACTTGTGTTTTTAAATAACTTTAAAAACTTTCCGTGTGTCCCTCTTTTTTTTTGAATATAGTCTTCTTTTGTGTGGGTCGTAGAGGGTTGAAATTATAAACAAATTAAATTGTTTTAAAAATGGCTATATTTCGCCCCTCTCCGGGGCATATTCATGCCTAAAACATCATTAAAAACATTGTTAACATTAAAAATTACGTTTACAAAATATGCTTTATAATAAAATTATGATTTTTATTTATCGTTTTTACATTAATTTCATATAAGAAGTGGCATACCTTGTATGTTTGTCAGTATAGTAAGTTTGTATCCACCATTTTTGGTATCGTCGTTTTTTTATTTACAAATTTTCCACTTATTCACTTACATCCTCTGTTCAATAACAATATTAAACAAACAATTTTCATATTTAACATTTAACAAAACACGTAACACGATTATATAAATAGATGAAAAAACATTTATTAAACTAAGACTAAAACTAAAAAGGACTAGCGTAAATATTTCGGTATGTGCGGGTAACCATATTTTAACCTTCTTATAATTATTCTTTCATGTTAACATGTGATTTTAAAACTTAAAATAATTTTGGTTAAATAATTTTTACTCTATATATAATTACATTTATTTTTTTATATTAAAGGAACTGTGACTAGTATGAATTCTTATCTTTTGTTTTTTATCAGTTTACTTTTAGCGGGAATTATGATTTGAATTACTTATTTCTTTTAAAATAGCTGAATAAAATTTATTTATCTCTCTTGAATCTGCCTTGTGATTAATTGAGTTTTCTTCATACATTGATATGTAAGTTGCCTCGAGATATTTTCTTTTAGTTTCATTCCTCTCTGTGTCTATTATTTTAATACTTTCTTCATTTATTTTGTGATTATAAGTAGCTGTGTGAATGCTAAGGGCAGTGTTTCCATTTTTTGCTTTTATGTCGTATTTATGTTGTTTTATTCTATTTTCTAATCTTTGTTTTGTTTCTCCGACATATATTTTATTGCAGTCTTTACAATTAATTTGATATATTACTTCTGTTTTTTTAAATTTGTCTATTTTGTCTTTTAGATTATGATGAAACTTATTTTTTACCTTATTTATTGGCTTTAACCCGAATTTTATATCATTGCAGTCAAATTCTTTAAAAGTATTTTGAATTTTTTCAGTTAGTCCTTTTATATATGTGAGTGATTTAAAAAATTTTGTGTTATCTATTTTATCTATTTTTGTAGGGTTTGTTAATGCTATGTGCCAAAATTTGTTTATAATTTTGTAGGGATAACTATTTTTTTCGAGTTTTTTGAAAATTTTATTTTTTAGCGTAGGTATAAATTTTTGATCTGTTAGTGAAATAGATTTTTTTAATAAATTGAGAACTGAATTTCTTTTTTGATAGAATGGGTGGTTGGAGTGATAATTTAGAAATAAACCTTTTTTGATTTCTTTTTCATACCAAATAGTTGACAATTGGCCATTTTCTTCTCTTATAATAGTCAAGTCTAAATAATTAATTCTTTTATCTATTTCTTTTTCCAAGGTGAATTCAATATTCTTATTTTGTTCATTAAAAATTTTTAATGTGTCATCTATATATGAGTTTTTGGTTATAATGAGTATGTCGTCTACATATTTACCTATAAATTTTGGTTTTATTTTTAACTTGTTAATTGCTTGTGTCAGTAATTCGTTTATGAAAATTGCACTTAAATTTGTAGAAATACAGCTCCCCATAGGGGTACCTTTGAGTTGCCTGTACAGCTGTTTGTTATATAAAATATAGTTGTTTCCACATATGAATTTTAAAATTTCTAGATATGTGTTTTTACACTTTATATTGGTGTGCGGATATATTTGTTCCCATTGGTTTTGTATGATTTTGTAAACCTCTTGTATCGGGATACTGGTAAATAGTGATTTGATGTCTAGTGAAAAAAGTGATTCATCGTTATCTATTTGTATATTTTGTAGGGCTTTTTTAACGTCTATTGAATTTTTATAGTCATAGTTATTATTTTTGCATAAAAAGTTAAGAGTTGGGGATATTAGCTTAGTCAATTTTTCAGTGGGTGAGTTATTATTGCTGACTATAGGTCTTAGTGGGGTGTTTTCTTTATGTATTTTAGGCAATCCATATATTCTGGCAAAATTACAGTTATTAATGTTTAGTTTTGTTTTCTCCTCTTTGTTTATATATTTTTTATCTAGTAATTTTTGTATTGTTTTTTTATAATCTTTTTTAATTTCTTCCAATTTAATTTCTGGGTCGCTTCTTATTTTTCTGTACTGACTATTATCGTTTAATAATGAATTCATCTTCTCCTGGTATAACTCTTCTGTCATGATTATTGTTATATTGCTTTTGTCGGCTCTTGTTATGATAATATTTTTATTTTTCTTTAAGAATTGATTGGTTTGTTTTGCATCTACTATGATTTGTCTTTGTACTGTTCCAGTAGGAAAGTTTTGGGCTTTATTATTTTTTTGAAAATTCATAATTTTATTAATTAAGTGACTACGTAGTGCGTTTTTATGGTTTTCACTAGTATTTAATTTATATAGGCATTCTTCTATGTCAATTATTAAATTTAAAATATCTTTGTTGTCTTTATTGTATGGTAAATTGTAATTATGACCTAATGATAAGAAATTTTTTACATTGTTTGGGATGTTTATGTTGGTAAGGTTTAAGAACCATTCATTTTTATATATATATATATATATATATATATATATATATATATATATATATATATATAAATTCTCGACCGTAAATTTAAACAAAAAACAAACTAATCTCAGGTTTCGGCCACAAAAATCGTCACTATGGTACAATCCCGACGTTTCGGTTTTTACTTAAAACCTTCTCCAGGGGCCTAAAAACAAACGAAATACAAAACAAACACTAAGAAGCTACCGCAAAGGTACAACATAAAAAATATTAATTCAATTGCTCACCGTAAAATATCAAAACAACGACTAAAAATTCTCTCGCGTTAACACATATAGGTAGACCGGGGTCGATTGAAACAGGTTACGGTTGAAACAACCCAATTAATGGGCGGAAAAATTTGCGATATTTGGGAACAACCAAGGAAAAGGGATGCGGCTTCCGTGGCGGAATCTGAACTTTTGGGTTTGGTGTCGTTTCGAGTTTATCATAAGTTTCTGAGAGGGGGTATTGTGTTTTCGCGTCCAAAAGTAAGTACTTTTGTTGCTACTCTTTTGCTTTTTTATCCAAAACTGAAATAGTTGTGGTTATGATAGTTTTTAACGTAAGAACTTTGGTTATGGAAGTTCAACAGGTGTAATTCATTTTTTTATCTAAATTGCTTATTTCGGAGGTTATGACGACAACTTTTTTAAAACATGTTCTGGGTACAGATATAAACTATGAAATTTTAAAATACACTTTAACGCTTCATTTAAATAATTTAAATTAAATCTTTTTTTTTTACTTTCGTCAAAATTTATTAGTTTAAATGTTAATTAACCTTGAACTACAAAATATATGATACAAATTACATTTGAATATTTATTATGGTTTCATTTATCTTAAACACCTATTATTCTGCGTATGACCAATTATTCAATTATTTTGCTTCATGTTCTGTGATTTTAACTCGATAAATAAGTATTTCTAACATAATTCTTTTTATTCTGTTAGTGTTACAACTAACCCCAATAACTGTTACAACCGCCCCTGGTATGGGGTCGGTTGAAACATTTTTCCTGAATTTTTAAAATGCCTATAAATATTTTTGTAATGCAGATAATCTTACTATAACCTCATCCATTTCTAGTCTGATAACTAAAGTTCAATTAAGGCCCACTGTCAAATACATTGAGGTTAAAATGTTTTTGCAGGAAGCGATTTTGTAAAAAATGTTTCAACCGTCCCAGGTCTCCCCTATATACGGAGAGACCACCACAGCCTTCTTGATATAAACATACGACATTCAACTTTTTTTTCTCACAACCTTCGTAATAACTACATACAATGAAAATTTAAAAACAAATAAAAATTCTGTGTAGGAAATTTTAGGAAATACTGGGGGAGGGGGGGAGGAGGGACAATTTTCATTGTAGAGCATAAAATATCTAAGCAGAGTTCCATGTGGGGGAAAACAGACTGCCTTTCCAACTGGCGAAAATATAACATGGAGCAGGAAGTTATCTTGGTTTAAGATATGGTCAGATAGAGGAAATAAGATGAAGGCTGGTTTCGAGGGAGGATTTGAGGAAAGACATCAGTCGATAAGTCTAATGTGGAAATGGATGAAGAAGTCATTTTTATAAGCAGTGTCAAGACAGCATCAGTCAGGCCTAGTTCCATATCATATATAAACAATTTTTCTAAAAAAAAACAACAATTTTTTACTACGTTTTTATTAACTTGCTTTCTTGTTTGTTTGTTTGTCCGGTACAAATCTGGCAATCGATTTCTAACTAACTTCCCGAATAGCTAGACATTTGAAACTTTTAGCATATCTCAGAACACGATGACAATGCATTATTTGAATACTTTTAGCCATCTTTCAACAGAATTAAATTGGTTTTCAGCAAATGTTGCTGTACGTAAAGTTAGTTCGGAAAAAATCCGCAATTTATTTTATTTGTTTTGCCATGTCCCATATATACGCAATCTTCATTTTGACGGGTCTCAAATTTGTGACAGATAAACATTGAATGACAGCAAAACAGGAAATATCGATTATATTATATATATTATTTCAAATATATCGATGGCACGCTTTAGATGGTGTTGGGGAGATCCGTTGTACAAAGATTTGTCCTTTTATAGGTTTAAGATCAGCTCTCTAGATGGTTGTCATTTATGTCAAGTAAATAAATTTGGAACTATTTTTTTTTTTTTCACTAACATTATATATTATATAACAATAACAATTATATTATCATATTATCAACATTACATACGATTCAACAGAAAGTTTAAAAACGTAGTATATAAAAAGTTCTTTTTATCTTTAAATTTTATTGGCTAATTATGTAGCTTTCTCATTTTAAAATCTGAAAAAATTCCTGAACATTCTTCGACCAAAAGTAAAGATACCACTTTTTGGAAATTTTGAAAAACATATTATTTTATTTTTTATTGACAAATTTTATTTATTTATTTTTTTTTTTTTAAATAATGTTTTTAAAAATATGTATTATCATTATTGTATTGTATTAAGGTGGAATATATTTTATTTTGAATTACCTCACTTGCGACCTAAACTAAGCTTGACAGAGATTTATCTACTAGCTAGGAGTGAAATGATTAATCTGTAAGAGATGGATCAGGAATAATCAAGCAATTGTTATATATGTAATAAGAATTTCAAGGAGGATGTTGTTCATATCGTCGGTAGTTGTAAAGCACTAAAATCAATTAGGAAATGTCATCTGGAAAAGGAGTACTTAAATAATGAAGAAGTGGTCTGTATTAACTGGTAGTATCGGCTGGCTAACTGTGACGAATTTTCTCAAAGCAGCTTTCTCATTTAAAAGAATCTTGATACAGGGTGCTGAATTTTGGTAGTCAATGATATTTATCTACGATTGATACGAAATATAAACATTATATCTCTGTTTAGATGCGTAGAAAGTGATTATTTACGTACTTGTATTCATTGCGCATGCGCGTCTCATGGTTCTGAATAATTCCTCTTCTTTACCACGCTAGCGAGGTAAAGAGGAATTCTTCAGCTTTACGCACGCACTATTAGCGAGTTTGTTTACAATTTAACAAAACTAATTTGCTATTATTTTATTAAAGTAACTGTTTATATCGAGTTTTTATTGAAAAACAATGAATGAATCAAGTGGCTTTGACGAAAATGTAGAGAATAATACTCATCCAGAAATAATTAATTCGGCAAAAAATACAACTCAAGATTAATGTCATCTTTATCAAGAGAAGAGATACGAACTTACCTACAACAAATTTATTTTTCTCTGTATTTTTTATTTAAATCTAACAATCGTAGATAAAGTACGGTGCGCAACTCGTGGGAAAACGGCATTTTGCATTGCTCGAGTGGTTTTACTACCCTCGCTGTCACTCGGGTGCAAACTCCACACTCGCATGCAAAATGCTACTTTCCACACTCGACGCGTAATGTACTATTAAAGAATTTAACAAAGGTGAATGATAATAATAAGATATGAATATTAATATATGAAATTTACTTTATAATAATAATAATATTTCATTGGAATTAATATTTTTCTAAAATTGTTATTTTTGTTACTGTTATCTGCATGTTTGTTTATGGTATTGATAGATTGATTGATTGATAGAATTAAATGAATTGTTGTTTTGATTAATTAAAAAATCTTTTATATTTTCGGTTTAAATAATGTATCGGACAAGAGTCAAAATTGTTTGTTTTAATTGAATCGAAATTACAATGCCTCTTTTACATTATACTCCTTCGAATAAGCAGAAAATGTTATGTCGATCATTTTTATTTTTGACTTACTTCTAAGTTTTGATATAAAACTGACTTGATTCTAAGAGCTTGAAAAAAAGATTTAGAAATGGTATATTTTAAGTGGTTCATTCAAACTTAGTCAGACAAAACCCTGTTAGCTATTTTGCGCAATTGTGCAATAGTCTAAGAATGGGCAAATACAACCATGACTGGATAAATAGAGCTATTATCAATTAAAATCCCCTAGCTCTATATTTTACTTATAAGGGTTCGAGACTTAAAAATCTCTCTATCAAATTAATCCTATGTTCTTGGGACGAGAATTCGAGTGGATACTTGACTGTGCCAATTAATTTATTATATCCTCTTTCGTTTCATCCACTCGACTCTGCTAATTATTATAGCTTTTCCCCTCTTATCAATATTTATACTTATAATATAAACCAATTAGTATTATTTTATTAAAAAATTAATTCCACTTGGCCAAGGCAAGGGTACCCTTTCCAATCTTCGGAAAATAATCGTATTTTCTTCATTTTCTTTACAGAACTGATTGTTTCGGGAATGAGTACTTCAGCGGATGCCTGCATGCGTGCTTTTGCTCAACACAGAAATAAAGGAATTATTTAATATGGTTGAATTTCAACCATCATTTCAATACCTCTAAAATGAAATATGTACACCACTCAAAAAATAACAAAAAGTCACCACAGTAACGGCCACCTAAAATTTGACTTTTTTATATTAACTACCGGAAGTATCATTGGCCCCCAAAGATAGTTATGTATTTTTCCTCATTTTTAGGACCTTTTCTTATAGGGTAGGGGGGGGGGATTTTTCGTGAGTTTTGTTTTTGTAATTTTAGGGGCAAAATGGCTGCAATTTTGGAAACGCGATATATATTTTTAATCTACATTTCAATAACTTTAAAATGATGTCCCACTCAAAAATTACAAAAAAATAAAAATATTGCGATCAGCAAAATTATGATGTTTTATGACAAAAAGGCGTGGAAAATTAAACACTTTCTACAAGTGTTATATTATATTTTTGTAATCTACTCTTCAATACCTTTCATTTGATAAACCACGTAAAATTTTAAAAACTTTTTTTTTTTTTGCATGTCGTGAATTACCCTGTTTTGGATTTGAACAGGTGATAATTTTGAGTTAGCTATAATTTTCCTGTGTGCGCGTCAAAACGATCTTTAATACTGGAAAGTTTCATGTTGAATTCTTTGGTTACAGGCCTGAAGATGTTCCTTAAGGAGCGAAATATAGCCAATTTCATGAAGTAGTTTGTCACATTTATTTCACCACTCACTGACCCAATACCTATTCGTCACTCTTTACTTTGTTACCCACCTAAATTAATTTATTTATTATTAAATCTAGTAGTCCAGGAGATAGCGTGCACAAAAGTGTCTGACTAACATCAAGCTAGAATTTTGTATACAAGTCAATCTTTTAGCGCCTTTTAAGAATATGTGGTCGGCTAAGTTCGTCTGCGGGACATAGCTTGGCAATAGGCGTTTGAAAAAAACAAACCGGTGGAGAGCGGCCATGTCCCACCAATTATGGTGGACAATGTGATTTTCATGATCCTTAGTACAGAATTAGTTAGTAGACCGAAAATCAAGTTTATATTAGTTTGTCCCTTGACAGGTGACCACGTTGATTTTTAGTAATATTTGAATAACTAACCTATCAAGTTTGAAAATAACATCGACTTGATTTTTGGTCTACTAACTAATTCTGTACTCAGGATCATGAAAATCACATTGTCCACCATAATTGGTGAGACATGGCCGCTCTCCACCGGTTTGTTTTTTTTCAAACGCCTATTGCCAAGCTATGTCCCGCAGACGAACTTAGCCGACCACATATTCTTAAAAGGCGCTAAAAGATTGACTTGTATACAAAATTCTAGCTTGATGTTAGTCAGACATTCTTTTGCACGCTATCTCCTGGACTATAGGTGAACTGTTCTTTTCTTCAAAATTTATTGGATTAAAGGTTACTTTGTCTTACTAGATAGTTAGACTAACGGATGTTGTCATTTTAATTTACAGAAGTGTGATAATCCTTTGTCCCAAAGGTATATTTGAACTTCCCCCAGTTAAGATTGTCAATTAATTAAAAAAAAAAAAAAAAAAAAAAAAAAAAAAAAAAAAAAAAAAAAAAAAATGTCAATCACAATAATGTAAACAAGCGGTGGGTAACCAAGTAAAATCTTGCCACATTCGACCTACTTTACATTGTTAACAACGTACTAACATTGGGTAACAATGTAAAAGAGTACTACACATTCAACATAAGTACTTACAGGGGACCACTACCTAATAAATATAAATAGGAAAGTTTCATGTTTGTTTCTCTTCTGATTCAAAAGTTATTAGAACCGTACAGAGTGACAGACAGACAGACAGAAACAGGAATGAAACTATAAAGGTTTTCTTTGGTCTTACCAACGAAACCCTAAAAAAGGGCAGCCGCACCAAAGAAAACCAAAGGTTACCAAAGACTTGTGGTAACCTGCTGGTTTTCCACACACAGGTTACCACAAGTCATACCATGTTTCTGATGTGCGTTTTAGTTTTAAGATTTTAAATGTTAAATAGTTGTTATGTATAAAATTATAGATGATTTTTTATTAAAAAATGACATAATAGTGACGAACCAAAATAAATTGGTTGGGCGTGAAGTCTCACGTAAAAAGGGTTTCGTTGGTATTGTGAACACATCATTAGTATAAGGGGGGGGGGGACGAAAAGTTAGATGTTTTTTCAAAATTGTGCGGAAAATTAAACACAAACCACAAGTGTTATATATTTTTGTGTAATCTATTCTTTAATACCTTTCATTTGATACCCCACTGAAAAATTTTTTAAAAAAATATGTTTTTACCCGTGACAGGTATTAGCCGCCATTTTGGATTTCCAGTTAATCAGTTCAAATTGGTATTCTTATTTTATTTTAATATTTTTGGCCTAGCATACCGCACATTTTTCGTATTTTTTTATATTTTTAGTAACAGCAGAAATACAGTTTTAGGGGGGGGGGGGGGGGGGGGGCACGAAAAAGTTTGATGTTTTTTGACAAAATGGTGCGAAAAATTAAACACTATCCACAAATGTTATATATTTTTGTAATCTACTCTCCAATACCTTTCATTTGATACCCTACTCAAAATTTTTAAAAAAATATGTTTTTCCCCGTAACAGGTATTAGCCGCCATTTTGGATTTCCAGTTAATCAGATCAAATTATATTCTTATTTTTTCTTTGGCCTAGCAGACCGCACATTTTTCGTATTTTTTTTATATTTTTAGTAACAGCAGAAATACAGTTTTAGGGAGGGGGGAGGGGGGGGGGGGGGCACGCAAAATGTTGATAGCTTTTGACAAAATGGCGCAGAAAATTAAACACTATCCACAAGTGTTATATATTTTTGTAATCTACTCTTCAATAGCTATTTTAATTGATACCCCACTCAAAATTTTAAAATATATTTTTTTCGCGTGACGTGAATTATCCGCCATTTTGAATTTGAACAGCTGATAATTTTGAGTTCGCTATATTTTTCTTGTGTGCGCGTCTTTAATACTGGAAAGTTTCATGTTTTTATCTCTTTTGATTCAAAAGTTATTGGAACTGTACAGAGTGACAGACAGACACAGGAACGAAACTATAGGGTTTCTTTTTTTGTTCTTACCAACGAAACCCTAAAAATGGTGATAATTTTAATGCTAAACAAGACATATTATAACAATACTAAGATCTCAATCTATGGCCAGGTATGGTTGAAATATAGCCGATTTGAGATAGAGAAGTAAAAGTTTTTAGTGAACACCCAAAAACTTTTTTAGTTAGAAAGATGTTACAAACTTTTTCAAAGCGTTCGGACAAATATAAATGAATTTAAGTGTTGCTATGTTTCACATCATTATAATAAACGGTATAAAAGTTATAGCAAAAATGAACTATTAAATTGACGCCATCTTGAAACGCCAGATCCGATTTGGTTGGTTAACGAACTCGTCCGCTAATGTGCTAAAGCACATACATGGCTACTTCATTTATTTGATATTTCATTTAATTACGAGCTATTTTATTTTACATCCATTGTCTGCTTGTCAAACTTTATGACATGTAAATAAATGTTAATTTAACAATTTTAACCCATATACTGCTGCAGTGGTAACCACTCATACATTTGTTAAACATAGATTTTGATTTCTTCGCATTCCAATATTACCTCTTTAATTAACCACATCTACTCATAATATGATATTAAATACCTTTAACTACGATTGATACGAAATATAAACATTATTTCTCTCTTTAGATGCGTAGAAAGTCATTATTTACGTGCTTGTATTCATTGCGCATGCGCGTCTCATGGTTCTGAAGAATTCCTCTTCTTTACCGCGCTAGCGTGGTAAAGAAAAGGAATTCTTCAGCTTTACGCACGATTAGCGAGTTTGTTTACATTTAACAAAACTAATTTGCTATTCTGTTATTAAAGTAACTGTTTATATCGAGTTTTTAGTGAAAAACAATGAATGAATCAAGTGGCTTTGACGAAAATGTAGAGAATAATACTCCTCCAGAAACAATTAATTCGGCAAAAAATACATAGTTCGTTAACTCAAGATTAATTTCATCTTTATCAAGAGAAGAGATACAAACTTACATACAGCAAGTTTATTTTTTTCTTTATTTATTATTTAAATCTAACAATCGTAGATAAAGTACGGTACGCAACTCGTGGGAAAACGGCATTTTGCATTGCTCGTGTGGTTTTACTACCCTCGCTGTCGCTCGGGTGTAAACTCCACACTCGCATGCAAAATGCTACTTTCCACACTCGACGCATAATGTACTATTAACAAAGTTAAGATAGAATTTGATCGACCCACCAATGGTAGATATGAAGGCGGGGAAAATAAACGACCCATACTTATAATACTAGGCCGGTGCTAAGCAACAAAATCTGCAGTGCATCAGGGCACTTCCACTAAAGGCAATAATTTCACACTAAAAACATACCTTTATTATTTGAATTATTGCTTTATTCAAAAAGTAATAAATGTCGAGTAAGCATAATATGCCCATTTCTCAATAGATTTATTTCTGTTACTTGAGTTTTTTTTTTACGAAAATTTAAAATAAAATGCATAATCTCTCAAACACTAAATGAAATATAGAGATTTGGCAGATGGACAGTAAAAAAACCTTTTAGAATTACTCATTGATTTTCTAATTCACAGCTGCTAATAATCTTTTAAGTCCAGTTACATTTAAAAATGTTTATTATTATTTAACCCCAAAATACTAAAGCCCTCAACTCTGTATTGAGGGATGCTATAAGTGTGGCAAAGTTGGGGAAAATGTCTGCTCCACATAAGCTTCCGAATGGTATAACTAATGGCTCCGTGAACAGCAGTAATCAATTCAAAAAAAAAATATATATTAATGACTTTAACATCCATGCCAAATTTGAAGAAAATCGAACAACGCATTTGGTCGTGCCAAACGGTCTGAAGATGAAATAGAGACCACGCTACGCTCGGCCAATTATGGTGGATGGAATACCACCACCCGTGAAATTCTTGTACATATGCCAACAAGGTGTCCCCGAACGTAACCTCACCACTTCGTGATCTTATAGGAAATTTGACGTTGAACAAAAAAGTCCCTAAAACAAGCTTCGTTGTCGAGATATTTGCAAAAAACATTAAAAATCATCATCCTTGCTCATCCATAGAATTATCAAATATTATGCTTCTTACCATAAAACACCTTGAAGCAAACCTTGTAGAAAATCCAATTAGACCTATCCTAGCTCTGTACATTAAAATCCTTCAGAAATTAGAGGTCACCTAAATGGATTGATTAAGAATTATGGAATAAACTAAGAAGGGCGCAGAACTTGAGCTGGGATTGGTCTCATTCGTCGCAGAATTCGATTCTCTATAAGGTTTGCTCCAAGCCGTTTATGATAAGAAGTGTAGTATTCTCGAAAACAAAACTGTTTCGGACTCAAGTTCATATCCTAATCTGTAGTTTGGTTCAATGATACTTTGTTTGCATTAAGTACTTACAAAAATTGGTTGAAATCCTGTCCGAATTATTTCTAGGATAGTAATATTCAATCTACCATAATTAAAAAACTAGCTAGGTCGTCGTAAACATTAATTATACCATTCAAAAGCTTATGAAAAGCAGAAGGTTTTCCCGAACACTTCTAGCTTTCCTCAATTAAGATGGTCTTAATAAGTTATTCGTTCAATAAATGTTAGAATATAATATTTTCAAAAAGTGATCTGCAAAATTCACTGAAAACCGAGGTAAGAAAAAGTATCTCTGCAACAGGTGTATTGGGGGAAATTATACCCAAATATAAAAATAGCCTCTTAAACAAAAACGCCCCTTTTCAATTTCAAAGCAACATTTAAAAAAGTCAAATCAGTTAATAAATAAATCAAACGATAGTACTAAAGTTACTTTTGTTGGTATAATATTGACAAGAGGGTGTGTGCCAATACAGCGAGGGGATTGCAAAGGACGATAATAACACCCTTAAGTGTCTCTTATACCCAAGAGCAGGAAAACTGTGTACTTACAAAGCATCTCCCCTTTACCTTGTTGAAGAGGTTTGCTAATCTTCTTGCTTTTACCATCCTTTAGAAAAGTAAGAGCATGGATTTAGGAAAGTAAATGCGTAACACCCACTTTGCTATTTCAATAAAAAAAGGGAATACAACATTTAATTCACGAGTGCATTGTTGGGTTTTTTGTTTGAATCTTTTTACTTTCTCATATAAAGAGAAAGTATTGTGATGGCGCGCAAGTTCGATTTTGATGGATTTACACGTTTTGAAGTCCCCTGAGTTCAAAAAAGTGGTTTTTAAAAAATGTCTGTCTGTCTCCTGTCGTCTATCGTCTGTCGGTCGTCTGTGCAGACGCCTGGAGCCTAAACTACTGGGCCGAATTTGACGAATTTTGGCATACATGTTCAGAAAAATCATACCCCGAGGCGAAATCGAGAAATTAATTTTACCTCTGAATTTGGGGGCGCTACCCCCCAAAAACTAGGAAAAATCGTCTAAAATGTAGTCCATTTAAATACAAATCTAACGATATAAGCTATATCCCAGGAAAAATCTAGTTCCTGAGAAAATAGCATAAAACGCTTACTATGGTGAAATAATAAACAGGTCAAGTTTGTGCTAATCAGCACACAGCAAGGGTCCGTAGGCAACCCTGTATAGTTTAAGTAGTATCCTATTGATGGTGTTTTTTAAAATGCTAAAAAGCTTACTTTGATCCTATGGGTCTGATATTCTCAAAACACATAAACCAACTTCTGATAAAGTATTTTTTTGCCACTGAACCGGACTACAACCATATAAATACATCGAAAAGACCATAGTTATAAAAAAAACGTATTTTGTCAATAAAAAATAAAATAATATTTTTTTCCAAATTTCCAAAAAGTGGTATCTTTACTTTTGGTCGAAGAATGTTCAGGAATTTTTTCAGATTTTTTGCACTTCACATAAGTGAGATAGATGGGGGGGGGGGACAAGTTTCACACCCACTTCAAACTTGCCTACGCTCGCCCTATCAAAGTTATAACCAAAGAATTATATATTTTTGTAATCAGCTCGACGTACCCTTTCATATGATACCCCTCACGGTCAAAAAAAATTAAAAATTTTTAATCTTTAAGTTTTTTTACCCTAATTTTTTTGAAAAATTTTTTTTTTAAGTCGCTATATTTTTAAAATATGTGGGTAGGTACAAGACACAAACATGCCAAATTTCAAAGTGATTGGAAGAAAGGTGTAGCCGTGAGAGCACGCGAGAGGACGGACGGACAGACACACCCAGGAAAATATAAGGGTCCTTGGTTTTGCCTACGGACCCTAAAAAGACAAATTCAACAGTTTTTAAAAAAATAAAGTAAATCGGACAGTACGAAATAGGTGGCCCAAATAGTGCAGTTTTACCAATTGATGTCAAATGAGAAAACTTTATCTTAAGTTTTTTTTATCAAATCTTGTAGGATTGACATATAAAAGATATAAAACCAGTAAAATAAAAATGATAAATAAAAGAGACAGAGATAAATAGTTAGATAGAATAAAAATATAGAAATAAAGAAGTATCATAATAATAATAATAATAATAATATCAAATTAATATACTAATACTAAGATATAACATGAAAAAAAAGCTAATTTTAGATTAATATATAGTTAGAATTTTAACAATATTTATAAATTCCCCTAACTTAAGATACGGTAGGCAATTAAGAAAAACATAAAAGTAGAACAATTTTAGTATGCACTAACTCTTAAAACTCATCAAAACAACCAGTCTTATCACTAATCAGTCTTATCATAAATACACTCACACTCAAGACGTATTTACTCTATGAGAAAATTAAGGTTTTAATGGAAAGTTATATTAAATAGAGAACAGTGGATCATTAAAAGTGGATCATTAAAAAATAAATTAGAAGGTAAATACGTGTAAATTATAATTCTATATAAAAATTTTGACAGACAAATTTATGTAATTGTATAGGTTTCGTCGCCCTATAATAAGGTATTTGCTTGAATTACTTCCAAATTTTAGGAATACCCGTTATAGGGTGGTTGGGGGGGGGGGGTGCTTTTTGGGTATATTTTTATTTATAAAACCAATAGGGATACAAAATTTAAACAAGCATATATGTAATCGTAACCTACTCGTCAAGAGCATTCATTAGATACCCCGCACTCACAATTAAAAAAAAAAAAAAATTTGGGCACACTGCGAAGATTTGTGACAGTTGCCATTTAGATTATCAGTTACAGCACCTTATGTTAATTCTTAGATTTTAAGTACTAGAAGTTGTATGTTATCCCTGCGAGATTTGAACCCAATACCTCCTGAATGCCAGTCTATCACTCTATCCACGCAGCGATGAGTCATTTCCGATTTAGAGCAACTGAAAATGAATTCTTCAACCTTATACCATAAACATACCTATATCTTTTATAAATAATTTGAGGATTGTTCATTATAGCTTTCACCAAAAATCATTCTTTATGTATAACGTAAATAAATCCATTTCTAATTAAATCTGTTAACACTTTTTAATAAAAGCAAAAAGCTTTAGAAATTATACATCTCGTTAAGGACACCCATAGGATATCTTTAACTCGATGTCCATAGGATAACCATAAATGGATGTCCATTAGATACCCTAAACTGGACATATCTTGTTAAGGATATCTACAGGGTGGTCCAAAAGTCTCCCCCCCCCCTCCCCCCTCTTATATTTTGAACGGTTTGAGATAAATTAATGAAACTTGGGGGATCTCTACCATGCAAAGGGAAGTTTGTTTTCATGCAATCACCCACTAGGGGCAACCACCCACTTTGCCCCCAGGCCACCCAACTTCAAAATTTCAAATTGGAGTGTATATTTTTGATAGCATATTTGGATTCTACAGTGAAAAATAATAAACTTTTACTTTGAACTTTTTTTTCTATTCCCAATATTTTGCCCCCTATAGGTGGGCAAAGATAGCAAAATTACCCTACCGATAATTCGTTGTAAAATCTAAACGGTTAGAGATAAATTAATGAAACTTAGGGGATCCGTACTATGTAGAGGGAAGTTTGTTTTCATGCAACCGCGCTGTAGGGGCAACCTCCCATTTTGCCTCCAGACCACCTAACTTCAAAATTTTGTCCTAGAATGTATATTTTTGATAACAGATTTAGATTCTACGGCAAAAAATAAAAATATTTTACTTCAAACTTTTTTTCTACCCCTAATATTTTTCCCCCTATAGGTTTAAAAATCGTAGATTTCAGCGCCTGGGGGCAAAATGGAGGTTGCCCCTAGTACGCGAGTGGATGATAAAAGACTTCCCTTTACATGGTACAGATCCCCCAAGTTCCATGACTTTATTTCAAACCGTTTAGATTTTATAACGATCTAAGTGTTATTTTTTTACTATTTCGGAAGGGTTATTTTGCGATCTTTGCCCCCCTGTAGGGGGAAAAATATTGGAGATAGAAAAAATAGTTTCAAGTAAAAGTTTATTATTTTTTACCGTAGAATCCAAATATGATATCAAAAATATACGCTCCAATTTGAAATTTTGAAGTTGGGTGGCCTGGGGGCAAAGTGGGTGGTTGCCCCTAGTGGGTGATTGCATGAAAACAAACTTCCCTTTGCATGGTAGAGATCCCCCAAGTTTCATTAATTTATCTCAAACCGTTCAAAAGTTAAGAGGGGGGGGGGAGACTTTTGGACCACCCTGTATAAGGTTTCTTTTTTTACTTCGTACATAAATCTAAAAGCGTCATCAATCACACCATTTTTCTTTACTTTCATAATTAAAATTTCTTTGTCCACCTTATTACTACTACATACTTTCATACGCAACGTACATAAGTATAGGACATCCTTAGGATGAGCCAATGAGGCATCCAAAACGCGATAACCATAGGGGAACCTATGGATCAACGATTATGGACAGGCTCAAATCTGGACAAAAGGGTTATCCCAGGGATGACTTTTGGATCAGCCGTGCTACTTGCATATTTAATTAAAAATTAGAAATATTACTTTTTTGATCCGATTTCAGCTGTTTATAAATAAAAATGTTTATTGCTTAAGATTCAAATGCAAGCTCAACTCAATATTGCAAGCAGACAACTGCATTGCACACCTAGTAGGGAATAACAGTACTTCCTAATAATAATAAAACCTACCCTATCTAGCGGGCCTTGCGGGAATCATGTCTAACAGTGATATTGCTAAACTTAATTCTCAGCTCAGAAACGATATCAAACAGGATATCGCTGATTCCAAAGACGAAATAAAAAGAGAGCTTAATTAAATGAAATTAATACAACAAATTAATACAGAAACGCTTAAAAAAGTTGAACATAAGATAGATTCATTGGAAAGAGAAGTGGGGAAGAGAAACGTAATCCTTCATGGAATAAAAGAGAATGGACCAAAAAGATTTATAGATTTAGAGGAAACAATACTTGCGCTTATAAACAATAAATTGATTTCAATATCAGAGATATTGATGTAATCAAAAGAATAGGAAAACCTAGAGACGGAACACACAGACCGGTACTGCTCGGAATAACGTCTTGGAGGAAAAAAATGGAGATTTTAAGAAATAAGAAAAATCTTAAAAGCACTGATGTTTATATTAATGAAGATTACCCACCGAAAGTACTAGAAATAAGGAAAAAACTCGTAAAGGAAATGATAGAAGCTAGGGACCTGGGAAAACATGCTGTCATCAAGTATGATAAACTTATCGTACAAGAATACAGTCCTAAAAGAGAATCTAAACCGTGCCATCGATGTATTTGAAATAATATAATCGATATATTTCCTGGTTTGCTGTCATTCAATGTTTATCTCTATTTATAAAAATCACAAATGTGAAACCCGTCTAAATGAAGATTGCGAAAATATGGGACATGGCAAAACAAATTAAATAACTTGCGGATTTTTTCCGAACTAACTTTCCATACAGCAAAATTTGCTAAAAACCAATTAACTTCTGCTGAAAGATGGCTAAAAGTATTAAAATAATGCATTGTCATCGTGTTCTGAGCTATGCTAAAAGTTTCAAATGTCTAGCAAATGTCAAATAGACTATTCCGATCGGGGGACACCCATAGTCTATGTGTTAAAACCAAATAGAAGCGTCCGCTTTTGTGTAGAATATGTGTGTATAATTGTGTATACAATACATATATTAAAATTGGTAGTATAATAAATTATAAATATATTATGTTTGTTGTCTGGACTGTACTTAGAATTAAGAATTGCCATGTAAAAATAGCAACAACTCCTGCCATAAAGGCTACGAAAGCAAAATCTAATTTGTATGATTAATGGAAAAACTTTGTAATTTTATAAGCATGCAATAAATGGTTATTTATTTATTTTATAAATACACCATCTAGTCAACACGAGAAAGTTCTACATAAACTTTTTAATGAAGAAAAAAATCTGAACTGAACTAATACATAATAAAGTTAGCACATTTTAACTGATATAAAAATAAAATCAGTGAAATCAACCAATTACAGAGCCTAATTATATTTTATGCACACGAGTAATCACAGATCAAAACTACTTATTTATATCTAATCTTGAATTCAACTTTTCTTCAAGTCAAACATTTTTGAAAATAAGTAAACTAAAAAAGTTTAGTATCACTGGAATAAATTGTAATTGGCTTACCTCAGAGGACAAGTAGGGTGAAGCCCTTATAGAAGGACAAGTAGGTAAATCAATTGAAGGATGCACACTCGGTTCAGATTGAGCCAAAGGGCATAGTATTGACATGATTTATAAGTAAGAAAAGTATAAATTAATATATAGTTAGACGTATAGACGTTTCTAAATAACATAGAACATTTTAATTGGATAAAGAAAGTCAGTTTTTGTTCGATAGGATTTAAATTAATTTCTCCCTTATTTCCTGTTTGAATTTGCTGGTCTACATCTTCCTGATTAAATATTGAACTTGACATTGACTTTTCACTTTATATTCAGCTTAAAATTTATTATCTTAATAACTGATAAAATAAGGAAAAAACTCCCTTACCTAAATAAAAAATTATTTCTTTCCTCTTATTTAATCCAGCCTAGTTGCTCATTTATTTTCACAAACAAACAGCTCTCCTTCTATCCATTTACTACGGGTTTACTTTATTTTATAAATCCTTTATAGTCTGTAGGGTTGGACTAGTCTATATGGGGCATCATGTATAGAAATGCAAAAACTAACAAATATAATGCATACATAATTAAAGTGTTTCCTGTATATTGATATAAATTGCATTATTTATGTATTCTTTTTCATTCAGGACTGAAGATGGAAATTGTATTAGGAGAAAAATTATGAAATGAAGAAGAATCCATAATTGGTGGATTTTTTTATCAATATACAGAAAAGACTTTAATTATATGTGCCAGTTTTTTTGTTTCTTTTTCATTTCTATACATGATGCCCCATATAGGCTAGTTCAATCGTCTGTAGCCTTACAGCCTTGAAGCTCGTAACACTGCCTACCCCAAGTCTCAACAGTATCATTCATGCCAATGTACTCGCTCTATCCTACAACAAGAGCCGGAATATTTACTACGTTTCTATGATGTTTAAATATGGATTGAATCCTGATTTGGGATTTAACAAGTTAGATGTTTCCATGAGTAGTATTTAATCTGTATATATATATATATATATATATATATATATATATATATATATATATATATACAGCTTAAATACTATATATATATATAAATTTATTCAATATTAATATTTCCATGAAACTCGATCCAGATACTTTTTTTTACAACACTTTGAAAAATACACTAGAGGTCGACCAAGAAGTCATGAACACGGGAGATACGGAAAGCTTAACTTCGTTTAAAATCGGAACTTCCGAGTAGTGCCGAAGTCAGTACAGTCGGGTGCTAAGACAATAACCATTCCTAGTTTGTATGACATGCCCAGTTATGTCAAATCTCACGAATAACAACAGGAAGGTTTCCAATCTGTTAGGTTTCCTGTTTTGTTTGTTTTTATACAGCACGAACTATAGTCACAACTGTTCTAAATCCAAATCAAACTCAGAAATAAAGAGGAAGAAAAAAAAAATAGATTAAGGAAAAAGAATATCGATTTAGATTTAAAGAATATTATTATGAATAATCAATAAATAATAATATAAAGATATTATCGTATATTATTAGTGATTTCTTATCAGGTACAGTGTTGCCTGTTGCAAAAAATATAGAAGTTATCAAAAATAAAATTATTAATAACAGAAGAACAACACTGTGTTTTTTGACCGTGGTCTATTATATCAAAAACTGACTGTACATGACAACACTAGCGCACTCCTCTCATTTCCATGACTTCTTGGTCGACCTCTAACAAATCTTTTAAATGAGGCAAAAAAATCATTATTTTAAAAATAAATTAAATGAATGTGGAAAAGATAGTAGGAAGGCATGGTCTGTGATGAATAAATTTATTGATAGTAACAATACAAAAAAGCACTCCATAAGGGAGATAAGGAGCAATATCATAAGTAGTAATACCGCATAAGAAGTACCTAATATCATGTTAAATACAGCCAAACAATATGTCTTTTTCGAACGCAAAAAAGATTTTTCTAATTATATTTTTATGCTACCTGCGACCAAAAAAGAAATTGAAAGTTGTATACTTAAATTAAAATATCACGTGTCGCCTGGAATAGATAATCTGCAGTCAAAATGCATAATAGGAAATTGGCCATCTATGCCTGGGCCCCTTCGTCACGTGATGAATCTGTTACCCCAATGAAATAAAGCAGGCAACGGTCGTGCCACGATATGAATAACTATCGTCCCATCACTCTTCACTTAAGTATATCTAAAAAATTTGAAAAATATCAATAAATATCAGATGCTGACTTGCCTAGCTTGTTATCAGAGGTAAAACAACCCTCTAAATACAGAAAATAGTCCATGGATTTAGAGACCAGAAGGAATATGAAACAGGAAACACATTTACGGAACCTATTATTTTGTATATAGTAGATCCCTTTACCAAGTGGATAGAAGTAATGGCCACAAAATCAGTTGCAGCACTCTGGCACAAGCAGGGCCGCTGAGAGGATTTCCGGGCCCCTGGGCAAGTTAGCACCTGGGCCCCTTTGAACAAATAAGGGGGGGGGGGGGTCCGGGGGTCCTCCCCCGGAAAAGTTTTTAAAATTTAATTTAATTAATTAAAGATAAAATTAATTAAGTTAATTGAAATTTAAAGATTTCTGAGGGCAACTTTGTCCTTAGAGGAAAATATGTTTGGTGGGGACAAATTTTGATGTTAAACTAAGATGGGCTAAAAAAAAACAAATAATTGAGTAGTTTTGTAGCAGGTATCATTAAAAAACCTTCTTTTACACTTATACACGTAAAATACATTATATAAAATAAAACATAATATAAATTGTTTGCTAAAATAGTGAGATTAAGAGAAAACAAATCAAAATGATTAAGTTACGCTTTTTATTCAAAAGTTAAAAAAATCAGTATGCCAATATGATTTGTCTGTCAGTTTCTCTCCTATAAATCAACATCGACCATATTGAATAAGATATAAATCTAAGTACATAACTAAATGAAACACTAAAGTTCAAACTTCCATACTTATGACACATTTGGAATGGTATATATATATACACATATAATTTTATGTTCTTCACAATTAGTGATGAACTTAGCATCTGGGCCCCTTTGAACAAATAACGGCGGGGGGTCCGGGGGTCCTCCTCCGGAAACTTTTTTAAAATTTAAGAGCAAAAAGATGAGTTTTAAGAATTTCTGAGGGCAAGTTTGTCCTAAAAAGAAGTGGGGACGAATTTAAAATACATATGTACTGCTGGTTAAGTTTGTATTTGAGTCTGTTTAATTTCCATTGCGTGAATTAACTTTGCCTCCCAAACTTAGCTAGGTCATTAGGGGCCGTCGCAAAAAAAAAATCTTAAGAAAAAAACAAAAAAACATTTGCGTTCAGAACTGAATGGTGTCCCCTTACAATAGTATAGAAGTATAATTCCAAGTTAGATTTTATTATGCTCTCAAGGGGCCTCTACCGACATTGGTACAAAGATAGTAGTTTCATGTTTTTTTTTTAGATTTGGGGGCCCCTTGGCTCCGGGGCCCACCCGCAATTCGGGCCATTAGTTATGCCACTAATCACAATATCCATCTTGCCTTTTTAGTTGTTAAAAATACAGAGCCACCCCCGGAAACCCGGGGCTCAAGGGGGCCCGAGCCTGTCCCTCCCAAACTTAGCTTGGTCATAGGGGCCCCACGCCAAAAAAAATTGATGAGAAAAGAAAAGAAAAAACATTTGCTTTCAGAACTGAATGGGGTCCCCTTTACAATAGTATAGAAGTATAATTTTAAGTTAAATTTTATTATGCTCTAAAGGGGCCTCTACCGACATTGGTACAAATGTAGTAATTTCATGTTTTATTTGGATTTGGGGGCCCCTTGGTACCGGGGTCCACCCGCGATTCGGGCCCATAGTCATGCCACTAATTACAATATCCATCTTGCCTTTTTTGATTGTAAAAAACCAGAGCCGCCCCCCGGAGGCCCGGGCCCCCTAGAGACCCGGGCCCCTGGGCATTTGCCCCCTTGCCCCCCCCTGTCGGCGGCCCTGGGCACAAGGAAGGATTGCTTCAGTCTTCCGAGAACATTGGTACCACCAAACGGATCTCAATTTAGCTCAACCGTGTTTAAAGAATATTTGAAAGTTAATGGTGTCGAACATAAGACCATTGCTCCCCATTATTATAGTTTGAATGAAACAGCCGAGATCGCAAACCAAACGATCAAATTACATCTAAATGCAGAGGGGAATGAGATGGATGTATGGACGAGAAATTAGAACAAAGCTTAGTCTAATGAATCAATTATCGAGAAACGAGGAAAAGATAGATATAATCATAAAGAACTGACATTTAAGAGCTGGAGACAGAGTCCAAGTTAGGAACTGCGCAACGAGTCAAACAGAAAAGTGGAACTTCGGTGAAGTTAAAGGAAAGATAGGTGCTAGTAAAATATGAAAGATCCCCAGAAAAAATGAATAACGGCGTTATTTAAAAATTTGATGTGTGAATTCAATATGTTAAAATATTTCGGTCATAAATGAAAATGAAAAGGACGTATTACAGTGTTCTAGGACAACCAGGCCCGGACTGGGTCCTCCGAAAAGGCGCACACCTTGGCTTGCCAAAAGTTGCATATCGGGACCTGATGGTTTGGGAGGGAGGAGCGGGGGGGGGGGGGGTCCTAAGATTTATTAAATTTTGTCTTTCAAAAACTCGTTTTTATACCTTTTTGCATTGGAAAAATTACAGCATATATTATCGTTATTTCATACAGCCTGTATGAAATAACGATATTAATTACCTATGAGACATTATTTATATGTCTATGCTAACTTGCAAATTGAAGTTTTACAGAGAGGTATGTTAGTAAAAAAACATAATATAATAATCAGGAATTGAGTATTTAAACAGATATTTTATTTATTTGTAGCCTAAATTGGGAATCTTTATTCAATTATCAATGACAAAAATTATCTTAAGAAAGGAAAATAATTTGTTTTATAAAGAATAACGTTTTTTTTTTTTAGTAAAACGAACACCGACACTGTTATGAAGTGATAAAGATCGTTAAATTTATTAAAGTGGACCTAAACGTTTAAAATAAAGAAATCAACTTTTTTACCGATATCTTCCGTTCTAACGTATAACGATTTTAATAAAACTTCTTACACATTGTCTAAAGTACAATTGAAACAGGCATGTAAAATTTTAACCGGATGCAAGCAGAAGCTTTAGAGTAGGGAAGAGATATATTTTATAAAATTTTAAATTAATAGGCCGGTAGAAAACAGTCCTAGTTTAATCCAACATCCTTTAACAAACATACTCTTTAACTATAAACTTTTTTCTTATATTAAATATATATTTATAGTAAGACGCTTGTTTTAATGATACAAATATGATTTTCTTTTAATTTTGCCTTAACTGTTCTAGGTACAAACAGTTCGTTACTTTCAATTTTGTCTCTTTTCTAACTCCGCCATGTATAAGTAGTTAGCAATGTTTACGTACTTAGCAGTGTGATTTTATAATTTATATTTAATGAAAAATGTAAGGAACTTCGTTCCTACCGGGTGTCCCGCGACACCACACGTATTTTTTTAAATAAAAATCGTCGGAACCGTTTTCAAGAAATATTTTTCTCACGTTTTTTCAGAGTTTTTTGGGGGTATCGCCCCCAAATTTATAGCTAAAATTAATTTTTCGATTTCGCCTCGGGTATAATTTTTCTTTACATGTATGCTTAATTTCATCAATATCGGCCCCAGTTGTTTAGATTTCACGCGTCTGCACAGACGACAGACAGTTTTTACAAATATATTTTTGGACTCAAGGGACCTCAAAACGTGTAAATCCATCAAAATTACAAAATCGAATTTTTGGGCCATCACAAACACACATAACTTCTGAATGAATAATGCACGCAATATAAAATATTTATTTATATTTTTACTAACAAATTACTAAAAGTATTAATGATATATTTTATTGCTTAAAAGAAAAAAATAACTAGGATAAATCAAGAAAAGTAGCTAGTCTAATCTAGAATGACTTCAATAATAATAATAATATGGATGTTCAATGTTTACATGACTCTGCAGTATAGCCAGTGACTCTACAATTTTTTTAATTAAAGATCTACTATTCATTGAACTTATTTAACAGAATTAACAATTATAAACCAATTATTTTATTATAAAAACGTTTATTAATTAAATATTACTTATTAAGATATAATGTTATAAGATAGAGATAATTGTATAAACTGTCATTGCCAACATTATAAAAGTAAATATTTTACTGCCTAGGCAGTAAAATTACATTTCCCTGCCCGAAATCGGTTCAATAATGCCTCATTTTGCTGCCGCAAGTAGATAAAATATATTTTATCTACGATTGATACGAAATATAAACATTATATCTTTGTTTAGATGCGTAGAAAGTGATTATTTACGTACTTGTATTCATTGCGCATGCGCGTCCCATAGTTCTGAATAATTCCTCTTCTTTACCACACTAGTGCGGTAAAGAAGAGGAATTCTTCAGCTTTACGCACGATTAGCAAGTTTGTTTACATTTAACAAAACTAATTTGCAGTTCTTTTATTAAAATAACTGTTTATATCGAGTTTTTAGTGAAAAACAATAAGTGAATCAAGTGACTTTGACGAAAATGTGGAGAATAATACTCCTCCAGAAATAATTAATTCGGCAAAAAATACAACTCAAGAATTAAACCCATCTATATCAAGGGAGAGATACGAACTTACATACAGCAAGTTTATTTTTTTCTGTATTTATTATTTAAATCTAACAATCCTAGATAAAGTACGGTATACAACTCGTGCGAAAACGGCATTTTGCATTGCTCGTGTGGTTTTACAACACTCGCTGTCGCTCGGGTGCAAACTCCACACTCGCATGCAAAATGCTACTTTCCGCACTCGACGCGTAATGTACTATTATCAAGCTATAGTCTGAAAAATTCCCGCACTTTCCTTTTCAATTGAATTCATCAGCAAAATAATTAAATGTTACACACAAAATAACTAATCTAATGTTCAATATGAAATAAAAAAAATAGCACAACTTTTTAGTTTAAACCACCTCGCACGAGAGCGATAACAGTGCAGATCTGAGCTTGATATTTTTATTTGATTAGGATTAGGAGATAACAATTCAAAAATTAAGGGAAGGGCAGAAAAGATAACTACTATAAAGAGAGGTAAAATTTTGTAAATAAGAAAAGATTTAGAATCTAAGCTAAACTTCGATCTCCCTACCAGTCCAAAATGAAGAAGGGAGAATCAGAATCAATTATCTCTATTCGAATATACTTACGCTTACGCACGCATATAATTATATAGGTATTGACACCTGACTTGGAAACCAAACTGAGCTCTAAACCATACCGTTTCATAACATTCTTAGCTCCGAATTAAACTCTTATTTGTTTTATCTCTCTTATTTATTTATATCTCCCAAAACTAATTTTTATTTTATTTATCTGTCGAAGGTGTTGATCATGATTTTCTAAAAGGCGCACCGGCCCGACGCGACGCCGACGGCCGGCGGGCCAGTCCGGGCCTGAGGACAACTACCAGATTAAATTTGCTTAATCAAATGTGGTGCTATGACAAGAAGAAGTGATAGTTCACCAAAAGATTTATCAAGATGGCCAAATCCAAGAATTCTTTGAAGGAGAGGCTGTGAGTATGGTGAACAAAGATGGAAGGATGTAGGCAGAAGGAAAAACCTTGAACTGGTGATGTCTACTACATTGTCTAGTTGAGCAACAATGAACTTAGGAAACATGTGCATTGCACATTAATTATGGAAGAGAGTCATAGATGCACACCAGTCTAGATTGAAGATAAAGGAAGGGTACGAAGAAAATGCATACCTTGTAGAAAGTTTCCATAAAGCTGAGTGCATTCGCTTTATTACAGTTAGTGATCCAACATAGGAAGTTATGTATTTGGTTACACAGGGTTCACACTTAAAATTTGATTTTGATTTCCCTGACATCCCCTGACTTTCCCTGACTATGTTGATCAATTTTCCCTGACAAATTAAAAAAAAGAAAAAAAATAACAATCTCGTAAATTTAACGAAAATATTTATTCACACCATTTGTTTACCCACCTAAAGTAATGTAAAACCTTAATAAACATTAAAAAGTCACCACAGATTAATCTTTTTAATTAAAGTAAAAATATTAAGAAAAGGGTTTTTTTCCTTTAAATAAAATTTAAACTCATAAATACCTAAAATCTAGAATTTTATAGTAAGTAACTAATATACCTAATATAGTTTAATATTTTTTTAAAAAATCACAAAATATGGCCCCCTCAATATGATTAGTTAGGCTTAGAGATGTAAAAAAGTTTTTTTCTGGTGACGTTTTTCTTTCTAATTAAAAATTTGGTTTTTTTCATGAGCCTATTTTTTCACTGTAAAAGAAGGTATGTTTTTAATTGCTCATCTTCAAAATACTTTTAATTATTATTTTACTTTAAAAATACAATGAATATATGTCCAAGAATTTTTTTAACATTCGACATTAATATAAAATATTTTTGATGAAAAACATTTTTTTTATATATACTCGTATATTACTTGTCATAATAATCTCCACCACTAACGTAGTCGAATAAAATAACTGATTTTTATTGCTAACTTTTTGATTTTGTACTATAAAAATTTACTCAAATTTTATTAATCAATTATGCAAGTTGTGTAACCATACTTTGTTTCTTCTTCAGAATTTTGTTTCTTATATCAGAGTTAAATAACCATATACTCGTAATAAGAATTAGTTAAACAAATTCATCTGAAAAAACGTAATATGTCACAAAAAACAAGGGTCTTGTTTGTTTATAATTTATTTAATTGACAAATTTTGTTTCCCTGACTTTTGGCTTATTTTACCTAACGTTTGGTTATTTTCCCTGATTTTAGGGTTATTTCAAAAAGTTTCCCTGACCTAGATTTTTTCCCTGACATTCCCTGATTTTCCCTGACTTTCCAGGTCAGTGTGAACCCTGTACAACATATGTTAGAGTAGACAGTATCACCTTCTCCTCCGAAGCTCCTATATAAATGCGAGAGAATCGTTAAATTCTACACCAATTGAAACGAGGTTTCTATCAGGTGATCTTGAGCTCTTTTGTTTAAGTTTACCAAATACAACAATTCAATTAAAATTTTTTTGTTTTTTTAATAAATATTTACACCTTGAATTCTTAATAGAAAAATGAAATTTACACAACTTTTTGTTTCTTTTCTCTTTCAAAGAAGCTAATGTAAAACGAAACTTTTTCAAGATAATGAATTTTATAATAATGGTTTTATTGTTAAATAATTATTCATTATTTCTTCAAGTTGCAAATTAAGTTTCTAATAATGTAAAAGTAAGTAAATAATGCAAATGAATATCATGATTGGTCAGATTAAGTTCAAAATAATATATAAGATATAAAATAATTTACTATTATAAATAAGGAAACACATCCTTTAAGTTCTTGAGATGTTTTAATAATTTATCTTCAGTTATTTCTTCAGCTTCTTTTCAAGCCCTAAGTAAAAATTATTTGTAAATTTAGTTGAATTAAAAATAAATAAGTAATATTGATAAAATATTATTAATCAATTAGAATATACGAAACATTTCAATCAGTTTATCTTAAATTTGTATTTAATTCGTATATTTTGTAGATAATTATACTAATTATCTCATTAAACAAAATATAATATTTGTATTGTTAAATAAAATATATGTTCCTAATTTTAATAAATAAATACATATATTTTATTAATAATTGTTATTGAAAATCTCTTTCAAATAATTGAAATATAATTATGGAGTTTTTATTGTTATTATTTATTTATTTATTTATTATAGTGGTTTATAATATTAAAGGTGGTACCTGAATGAGTCCGTTTGAATTAAATAGTATTTACAAATAAACACCATTTGTAAATGCCATAACAAAAAAAATATGATTCAAAAGTCTTCTTAATTGAAACAATATTCTATCGCGAATATGATTCATGATGACGAATAAAACGATGTTTAAAAATATAAAATATATTTTAGTTAATAGAACCATGAGAAAGTATAGCATTATATATATGAAACAGTTAACGGGAAGGTAGGACTAAGTGTTATTTCGACAACAGAAGTAGTAGGGCTAAAGCAAAGAATTCGCGAAGAGAAGGATGCTGGCGTGTATCCCAGAACCTACTGATGGAATCTCCAAGCGTCGCACGTGGGGAGGCAGTAACTAAGCGACCGTGACGTCACCAGAATTTAGAATTAGCAAAATGGCCGAATGGCTAACATGCCCAGAGAACCCCCCGCGTTCTCGCGTCAATCTATTGACAATCACTATATTCAATTGTTTTCGATGTCTTTAAAGTGCATAATTAGTCATTTATTTTGTTTTTCCTCAAGAGATAATAGTTAAACCTAAATAAAGCAGGTTGGAGAGCTATTTTGTGTGTCTATGATCAGATTTTCACTAATCTAACTGCTGGCAAAATAGAGCGAAAAATCTAAATACGTAAATGAGAAAGTAAAAATCATCATAATAATAATAATCAAGTAAGGCGCACTTCACGTAAGTACGTGAGGCAATAATCGCCGGTTTCTGTACGATTAAGTTAAAAATTATAAGTGTAAAATTTGAATAGTTGCATATTTATTTTCTACATTTCAAGACCTTTAAATTGATGTGTATGTGTAACATGGCATGGCGACTAAAAACTTTTCTTTAGTCACCCGCCATATTGGTCACCATCTTGAAAATATTAAGTGTAAAATTTTAATAGTTGCATATTCTTTTTCTACACTTCAAGACCTTTAAATTGATGTATAACATGTCATGGTGACTAAAAACTTTTTTTAGTCTCCCGCCATATTGAAAATATTAAGTGTGAAAACTCCAAAAAGAGTACAGTTGCCTCAAATGCCGAGATGCACCTGTGTACCGAATTCCATGTTCCTAGCTATAGCAGTTTATGATTGAAACAAGCCAACGGACAGGCAGACAGACAGACAGACAGACAGAGCCATTATACAGGGTGATCCAAAAGTCCCCCTCTTAACTTTTGAACGGTTTGAGATAAATTAATGAAACTTGGGGGATCACTACCACGCAAAGGGAAGTTAGTTTTCATGCAATCACCCACTAGGGGCAACCACCCACTTTGCCCCCAGGCCACACAACTTCAAAATTTCAAATTGGAGTGTATATTTTAAATTGCATATTTGGATTCTACAGTGAAAAATAATAAACTTTTACTTGAAACTATTTTTTCTATCTCCAATATTTTGCCCCCCGCAGGGGGGCAAAGATAGCAAAATAACCCTTCCGATAATACGTTGTAAAATCTAAACGGTTAGAGATAAATTAATGAAACTTAAGGCATCTTACCATGTAAAGGGAAGTTTGTTTTCATGCATTCCCGCAGTAGGGGCAACCTCCCATTGTGCCCCCAGACCACCTAACTTCAAAATTTTAACCTGGAATGTATATTTTTGATAGCAGATTTAGATTCTACGGTAAAAAATAAAAATATTTTACTTCAAATTTTTTTTCTATCTCCAATATTTTGCCCCCTATAGGGGGGCAAAGGTATAAAAATGGTAGATTTCAGAGTCTGGGAAAATGGTGGTTGCCCCTAGTACGTGAGTGGATGATTACACACTTCCCTTTACATGGTACAGATCCCCCAAGTTTCATTACTTTATTTCAAACCGTTTAGATTTTATAACGATCTAAGTGTTATTTTTTTACTATTTCGGAAGGATTATTTTGCTATCTTTGCCCCCCTGTAGGGGGCAAAATATTGGAGATAAAAAAAACAGTTTTAAGTAAAAGTTTATTATTTTTCGCTGTAGAATCCAAATATGCCATCAAAAATATACGTTCCAATTTGAAATTCTGAAGTTGGGTGGCCTGGGGGCAAAGTGGGTGGTTGCCCCTAGTGGGTGATTGCATGAAAACAAACTTCCCTTTGCATGGTAGAGATCCCCCAGGTATCATTAATTTATCTGAAACCGTTCAAAAGTTAAGAGGGGGGGGGGGAGACTTTTGGACCACCCTGTATAAGG
The DNA here is from genome assembly GCA_951217055.1 of Gerris lacustris. Taxonomy (NCBI): domain Eukaryota; kingdom Metazoa; phylum Arthropoda; class Insecta; order Hemiptera; family Gerridae; genus Gerris; species Gerris lacustris. Next base: position 55,866,219 of record OX578285.1, read on the forward strand.
TTTCTTTTTTTACTTCGTACATAAACCTAAAAGCGTCATAAATCACACCATTTTTCTTTACTTTCATAATTAAAATTTCTTTGTCCACCTTATTACTACTACATACTTTCATACGCAACGTACATAAGAAAGGAAAATATGTCAGTCTATATTTTGTTTATATCAAGGTGGATTGAAGTTGATTCGGCCGCTGTGAAGGTGGGAATAGAATTTGTTTATATTTCAATATAAATCGCTGCGCCGAATCTTCGTGAATCAGATTCTTCATGATTCGGATTGAGTTGGATTCATGAAGATTCTTTTAGTGTGAAGGAATCAAATTTTAGATAATCCTTATTGGCCTAATATATAAATTTTATTTTAGCATTTCTAAGAAGTGTTGATATTTATGAAGTGTTTTTCGTAGTAACCCCCATTTCATATATGCGTTGCGGTTTTGTTCATCTAAAATAATATAAATATAACTAGTATGTATTATATTCTTATAAATATGTATCAATGAATATCGTCGATTCTGGGAAGATATCACTAATGTGTAATAAACAGGTCAAGTGTGTGCTAGTCAGCACAGTCCGTAGGCAACCCTGTATAGTTTAAGTAGTACCCTATTGATGGTGTTTTTTAAAATGCTAAAAAGCTTACTTTGAACTATCCTATGGGTCTGATATTCTCAAAACACATAAAAAAACTTCTGATAAATTATTTTTTTGCCACTGAACCGGACTACAACCATATAAATACATCGAAAAGACCATAGTTATAAAAAAAAAAAACGTATTTTGTCATTAAAAAATAAAATAATATTTTTTTCGAAATTTCCAAAAAGTGGTATCTTTACTTTTGGTCAAAGAATGTTCAGGATTTTTTTCAGATTTTTTACACTCTACATAAGCGAGATAGAAGGGGGGGACACGTTTCACACCCACTTTAAACTTGCCTACGCTCGCCCTATCAAAGTTATAACCAAAGAATTATAAATTTTTGTAATCAGCTCGACGTACCCTTTCATATAATACCCCTCACGGTGTCGAAAAAAAATAAAAAAATTTTAACCCTTAAGTTTTTTTACCCTAATTTTTTTGAAAAATATTTTTTTAAGTCCCTATATTTTTAAAATATGTGGGTCGGTACAAGACGCATACATGTCAAATTTCAAAGTGATCGAACGAAAGGTGTAGCCGTGAGAGCAAATAATGAAAATAACTATTTAAAAAAAAAAAAAAAACTTCATAATTTATTCTGTAATGTAAAACTACGGTTTTATTCTAATAGAAGGTAATTAGTGATATGATACATTTTAATTACTACAGTCTTTCTAGTTGGTTAATGATAATTATCACCAATAAAAAAAAAAAAATTAAAGATTAGTTATTTTATTTCAAGTTGCTTCAACAAAAAGGTTATTATCACAACATTTGATGTACAAAACAAGACCTTTAAAATGATACCTCATTTATCTAGATCGAACAACTTCTGATATTTTTCAAATTTGAAGGGTGAAGGTGGGTAATTTGTAACATCCGTTTTTCGAATTATTTATGTCAAAAATTATGTTAGGATAAAAAATAGGTACTTATTTTTATAAAGAATGACATTTTCTCGAAAAATCAAAAATAAGACAACTTCTCTCTTGACCAATTTCATAAGTTTGGACCTTCATTCCAACAACATGCACGAGACTTTATAAAGTATGATTTTTTAAAAAAAATAACATTTTATTGCATTTAATTAATCATACTTTTTATTTCGCATTTAAAGTATATAGGCATTAATGTTTACTAATTGTTTACTTATTTTAAATTATCTATCTATATTATTAAAAAAGTTTTGTAAACAAACAAGTTCAGTGAGAGTGATATATACATAACTGTTTGTAAGAGTGCGATAGGAGATAAGAGGGGTTAGGGGGAGGTCCTCGGGGGGAGAAAGGGGAGGTTCTCAGAGTAAATAGACTGTGTTGAGCGGAATGACACGGGGAACTGTGAACTGTGACGTCATTCCCGAGGTAATAAACAAAACACGGGGCGGTTAGCTCAGTGTAATAAATAAAGCGCATTGTTTGTTTACATGCCTAAATCAAAAAGTGACAGCTTTCAATACAAAACAAATCAAAAAAAGTCCAGTCATGCACCATGACTTAATGAGCGAATTTTCAAAGAAATCTGCGCTTTATTAGCTTATGATAATATAGGAAAATTTTGGTTTAGAATTTGCTCGGGTGAAAAAAAAAATTGGTACACAGGGGTACGGGGTACAAAAGTCAAAATAGTATTTACCCTTCAAGATGCATGTCGTTGGAAAGCTCTTTAAGAGTACAGTAATTGTTGTTATTTACACTTTTATCATATTTTCACATAAAAGGGGGGTAAAATGGAAAAAACACGTTTTTTGACCCTATATGGTCAAAATTTGACCCCTAAATGGACTCCAAAAATTCTGGCCAGCGAACTCATCCTTTCTTTTGATATTATTGACATTTTAAAATTTGTTTGAAATTTTTAAGTGCATCCTAAGGGGAGATATCGTCTGGAGTGACACATATATACATACATATATACATAATATACATACATATATACATTCATATATACATACATACATAAAAAAAAGTGTTAAATTTCAGGAATCGATTCAGAATGGTCTAAAACGGATTTCCATGGAAAAATTTTTCAAAAATTCGCATTACAAAAATTTTGAAGCCATTGCAATAGCGTAATTTTCTTTGAAAATTCGCTAATATAATTTTAATAAAATGTCGGCTACTATTTTAATAATTTATTATATCTATTTGAAGACCAACAAATCAAAACAAGCCTATACTTTTATTGGTAGCAAATAAAAAAATGTAATCTTATTAATTATAACGTTTACTTTTGATAAAATTATCGGTCACGATTTAGATAAGTTTTTATATTTTTTTCAACTCCATCAAATCAAAACAAACCATTATTTCTGTTGGTAACAAATAAAAATATGTGTGAGGCTCTCACGCATTAGAAGTGAAACTTAAGTTCTAGAATGCGTTCCTCTCTTTCATTTTTTGACGAATTTATTATTTCAGCGCACGGTCCCCGGTTTTACTGAGTGGATATTTTTGTACCGAGGTAACATATTTATTTTAATTTTAAGTGCAAAAACTATTAAAGCGGTCGCGGACTTCAGTTCTCATATTAAATAGACAAAATAATTCTATTACTCTATACTAGGCAGCAGCCCCGCAGCGGCCGCTTTTGGGGGTTGACGAGCGAAGCGAGTAGGGGGCGGAGCCCCCTAGTAAATCTAAAAAATATCATTTCTTAATGAAATCCATAGAGTACATAATACACAATAAATCCCCTAACGCGGTAGGCAACACTTACTTGATTCAACTCCTAGGTGATTTTTACTAGTTCAATATTTACTTGTGGCAAATATTTAAGTATAAGATTATTTCGAACCTAGTGACATAAAAACACAAATATAAATTAAATTTAAAAATTTTATGTATAAGGTTGGTCTATCTCCCCCCCCCCCCCTTAATTAATTTATTAAGTATTAGTGGTTACATAATCACAAGTAAAATCCCGATAAAAAATTTATTTAATTTAATTTTTGCAATTGGTAAAGATTGGACATTTTTTCAGTCATCAGGGCCTATAATTTTCCGATGTGAAAATTTGCGCTAATGTTTGAAATTTCAACTCTTTATTCTGAACAATAAGGAGTCCGGAGTTATGAACCAATGTAAGGCGGACAGACAGACACAATTCCCCTCTGCGTAAGGGTTTCGAGGAGGATCTACGAACCCCTAAAAAACTGATTTTTAGGGTCCGTAGGCAAAACCAAGGACCCTTATATTTTCCTGGGTGTCTGTCCGTCCGTCCTGTCGCCTGCTCTCACGGCTACACCTTTCGTCCGATCACTTTGAAATTTGGCATGTATGTGTCTTGTACCTACCCACATATTTTAAAAATATAGCGACTTAAAAAAATATTTTAAAAAAAAATTAGGGTAAAAAAACTTAAGGGTTAATTTTTTTTTTTTTTTTCGACAACGTGAGGGGTATCATATGACAGGGTACGTCGAGCTGATTACAAAAATATATAATTCTTTGGATATAACTTTGATAGGGCGAGCGTAGGCAAGTTTGAAGTAGGTATGAAACGTGCCCCCCCCCTCTATATCATGCCTGGACATTCTTCGACCAAAAGTAAAGATACCACTTTTTGGAAATTTCGAAAAAAATATTATTTTATTTTTTATTGACAAAATACGTTATTTTATAATTATGGTCTTTTCGATGTATTTATATGGTTGTAGTCCGGTTGAGTGGCAAAAAAATACTTTATCAGAGTGTGTTTTGAGAATATCAGACCCTTAGAATGGTTCAAAGTAAGCTTTTTAGCATTTTAAAAAAACACTGTTTATACACTTTACAGTTAAACACTATATAGTGTGGTCTACGGACCCTCGCTGTGTGCTGACTAGCACACACTTGACCTGTTTATTATAACTATTGTTCCAAATTATGAAGATTAACTAGATCGATTTTAATACTAACTATGTAATTTATTGGTTATTTATTTTAATTGCAATTTGGCAGATTTCCACTAGGTTTTTGTGCCTAGTCTTATGACAACTAGTAAAGGAATTAATTTTAAAACCATGTATTTTTCAAACCAAATAAAATTGGGTCGGCTTTAAGTCTTAAAATGACTGATATTGCTAAACCGCGGTTTATTTTTTATTGTGATTTTACTTGACATCTTTCGGCAAGACAAATTTGACGACGATTTGCTCTCTATACTTTAGATATTGTATAATTAATTTTAAATATTTTAATTCAACCTATTATAAATGAAATATGTTCCTATCTTTTGTCATACTACGCATTCTGTTGGCTTCTGTCTGAACTTGAATTCATTGAATTAGTTCTACGTTTCTCCACTAGAATGCGGTGTGTTCCCGAACTAACCTACCATGTTTTACTCCGATTAATATTCGAAACTGAAGTAGCACTCTAGTAAGATTGAAGTAGTAGTAGAACATAAACCATTTTAAACGCCATTAATGTCTTATGTCTGCAAGTTCAATCCGTATTAAGTGGCGATTATAACAATATATCAATATTTAAAAAAAATAATTAAAGAACGCCACAGTAATAATCTAATATGTTGAAAAATTAGAACGTAAGTGAATGATAAACTTAATGTTATAAAGAAAGAATACAATTAACTAACATGATAATTAGAGAATAAAAAGTTTTAAAATAATATAATCCTAAGCGGGGCGTCTCTGAAATTTTCCTTATCGAATACTTTCAAAATGGCGACAGATATTGTTTTAAAATGGAGGACTTATTTATCTCATAGAAAGGTATTGGCCGAATTTCAGCTCAATCGGTGAAATAGTTCCGAAATAATTTAGCCTTAATTTTTCAAAGTTCAAAAGGCGGATGATATCAAAACGAAATTCAGTGGAAATGTTTGTCTTCCAAACAAGTGTATAATTGGTGCAAATGTCAGAGCAATCGAAAGTTTGATTAGATCTTTTTACGAATTTTTGAAATTTTATTGACTCAGCAAAATAGGTTAATGACGTCACAAATTTATGATTGTCAGGGTGGCACACCTGAATGTAAGGACTGTTTTTTGTAGGAACACACCTTTCAACTCCCTTAGGAAAGGAAAAGTAAAAAGAAAAATCACAGGGAAGTACTTGCGTCCAAGTACTTTCTAGGGTTTTGTAGATGAGTAAGCATACCCGTTATGTAGTTATGATTTTTTTGTCTTCGATCTCAAGGGTCCCGGGTTCGATCCCCCGGGGGGTCACAATGTTTTTTATCAGTAATAAAGACAAGATACATTACATTTTTCAAGAAATTTGCATCGCCCCACCATAAGGTATAACCATGAATTATTTCAAAATTTTAGGACCAGCCGTTATATAGTGGTTGGGGGGGGGGAATGTTTTTTGGGTATATTTTGATTTATTTAACCAATAAGAAATGCAAAATTTAAAAAAACATATATATATTTGTGTCCTACTCTTCAGCAGCTTTCATTTGATACCCAACTCAAAATTGTCAAAAAATAAAATTTTGGGCGTACTTCACTTTTTCACGCCCACAATTGGCAATTTTTGAAAATTTAGGATGAACTCCCGGAATTTTCATCGCGCCACAATAAGGTATTAGCATGAATTATTTCGACATTTTAGCACCAGCCGATCTATAGTGGTTGGGGGGGGGGGAATTTTTTTTTGGGTATATTTTGATTTTTTTTAACCAATAGGAAATGCAAAATTTTAAAAAGCATATATATATTTGTGTCCTACTCTTCAGCAACCTTTATTTGATACCCCACTCAAAAATTTAAAAAAAAAAAAAAAAAAATGAGTTTATCACATTTTTTCGAATTGCGCATGCGCATATCTAATTTTGAACTTCTATATAATTTTCCTGTGGTTGGGTCAAAAAGTTGCACCAGTGTTTCAAATTTCAGCACTTTCGCTTAAACGGTTCGGGCCCTATGAACCAAAGAGCGACGGACAGACGGACACATCACCCTCGGCATAAGGGTTTTGAGAAGTATCTACAAAACCCTAAAAAGTAGAGTGGAATAAAAATAAGTTGCAGAATTGCTAGAATGTATGGTTTGTTTGACACATAAATATCACAATTCTATTTGACCAACAATATAAATAATATTTCCTCGGCTACGGAAAAATGATCCAAAATGTCAACTTCATCCTTTACTTATTTGGATAACATTTATAAAATTTTTGTTTTCAATGTATGAATATGGGCTGTGTATATACCCCCAAATACTTTATCTTTCGTAATGGATCCTTCAGGGTATATAGAAAAAATCGGTCCGAGACAACTCAGACAAACTTTCTCATATACGAGTTTATAATTACTTAGCCCAGTGTTTCCATTTATTAGTTTTCAAATGTACATTTAAATATTATTGAACATTTCATCAAAATTTATCATAAAAATAACTTCTCCTGGGCGAGGAATCGAACCCGGGATCTCTCCGTCCGCGTTTTAAGCTAATATCTCAGGAACTAGATATTTCCCGGGAAAACGGCTTATATCGTTGGATTCGTATTCAAATGGACTACATTTTGGATTTTTTAAATCAAAATCGTCGGAACCGTTTTCGAGAAATAATTTTTTTTTAATGTTTTTTCAGAGTTTTTGGGGGGTAGCGCCCCCAAATTTAGAGCTAAAATTCATTTCTCGATTGTGCCTCGGGGTATGATTTTTCTGAATATGTATGCCAAATTTCATCAAAATCGGCCCAGTAGTTTAGGCTCCACGCGTCTGCATAGACGTCAGACGACAGACAGACATTTTTTAAAAACCACTTTTTTGGACTCAGGGGACCTCAAAACGTGTAAATCCATCAAAATCTCAAAATCGAATTTTCGCGCCATCACAATACTTTCTCTTTATATGAGAGAGTAAAAGAGACGCTAGAGTTATCACTCGATTTTTTTCATTACCATAATTTATTTATGTATTTATTTATTATATCTGTAATCAATTTTCACTCATGTCACTAGTTAGGGTTTCGAGGTCATCCTAGAATAGAAACCCTTATGCGTCCGTCAGTCGCATCTTGAAGTATATCTCCCGACCTACTGAAGCTACAAATTTGAAATTTGGTATACAAGATAAACTTTTTTGCCCAAAAACAGAAACAATATAGCGAACTTAACCCCTTCAAATTTCTGTGATACTTTAAATTTTTTGTAATTTTTAAGTTGGGTATCATTTTAAAGGTATTAAAATTTGGATTACAAATATATATATAATTTTACCCCCGAAAAAATGTAAACAATATGCAAAAAAAAATTCCGCACTACCCCATTAGGACCCGGTCCTAAAAATAAGGCAAAAATACAAAACTATATACATCTCTGTGGTCCAATTATTTTTCCGGGAGTTGATATAAAAAAGTCAAAAAATAGAAATTTTAAGGGGCAATAACAATGGAGACCCAACATTTTTTTTTTTTTTTCGAAAATTTGAAGTTGGGTATCATATTAAAGGTATTGAAATTTTGTTCACAAATATATATTACGTTTCCAAAATGGCTGCCATTTTACCCCTAAAAGACCAAATAAGTGCATACCCAATACACTAAAGGATAATATGTGTACATCTTGCTTCTCAAAATTGCATTTTTTTATACATACTTTAGTTAAAAATAAAAATAATGTTCTATTTATGAACATTTATGACCGAAGAAACCCTTTTAGTAACTTGCTGGCAAGTACTTGACGGGATTTTTTTCTTGTTATGTGTGCTGTGTGCTTATTGTTTATTTTACCACTGTTATATTATTAGGATCTTATTTAGATGCTACTTTTGAATTTGCAGTAGATGACGGAACCGTATAGTTCCTACCAGTTTTTACTTTGCCATATAAAGAGAAAGTATTGTGATGGCGCGAAAATTCGATTTTGTGATTTTAATAGATTTACACGTTTTGAGGTCCCCTGAGTCCAAAAAAGTGTTTTTTTTAAAAATGTCATCGTTTGTAGAGACGCCTGGAGCCTAAACTACAGGGCCGATTTTGACGAAATTTGGCATACATGTTCAGAAAAATCATACCCCTGGGCAAAATCGAGAAATATCCAAATTTGTGGCGCTAACCCCCAAAAACTTTGAAAAAAAACGTAAAAAAAAATTTCGAAAACGGTTCCGACGATTTTGATTAAAAATTATACAATTTAAATAGTTTATATAAATACGAATTTAACGATATAAGCAGTTTTCCCGGGAAAAATCTAGTTCCTGAGAAAACAGCTTAAAATGCGGACGGAGAGAGCCCGGGTTCGATTCAATGGACGTTAGAAGGGCGGACATTAGGTCGTCCAGAAGACTAAAATTCTACCCTCATCCACAGGATGTGTCAATGGACCAAGTTTTTGCGAATTGCGCATGCGCATATTTAATTTTGAACTTCTGTATATTTTTCCTGTGGTTGGGTCAAAAAGTTACACCAGTATTTCAAATTTCAGCTCTATAGCTTAAACGGTTCGGGCCCTATGAACCAAAGAGCGACGGACAGACGGACACATCACCCTCGGCATAAGGGTTTTGAGAAGAATCTACAAAACCCTAAAAATTGAACCGAAATAAATTCTTCACTAACACAAATATGGAACAAGGTTACATTGGATATTCCCAAAAAAAAAAATTATAAAATAGATTAAAAGGGCATAAGGCTAATGTAAAACCCCTAGAAAACAAATAGCTAAATAAAAATAAAAAAAAGATTGGTCAACTAGTAATGCAAAAGAAATTAAAACTCACAAATATAATAATAATACTGCATTAGTAGAACACGTAAATAGATTTTAAAATTATGCGAAGGATTTCAATAAATTTCGTACATCGATTCTTCAAAAAGTAAAACCATAATTTCATTTTAAAATCCCATGTTTAAATAGTGAATTAACGAGGTTAATTAATCATAAAAGAAAAAAACAACAACAAATATTATAGAAAATAATAATAGTAATAAATAAATACAATAATAGTTATTTGTGCAACTAGTGCGCAAAGTGGTACTTTGCTGCACTCGAGAGAAATATTTACGCACGAGCCGGAGGCGAGGGCGGAAAGGTTTCTCGAGTATTGTCATTTTGTTTTACATCTTTTTGCAAGACCAATTTGACGACGACTTGCTCTATTTATTGCTTTTAACTGGAGTTATTTTACTGATTCCTAATTAGATAATTTAATTTTAAATATGTAATTTAATTCAACCTTATGGCATACTACGCATTCTGTTGGCTTCTGGGGGAACTTGGATTCCTTGAATTAGTTCCACGTTTCTCTACTAGAGTGCAGTGCGTTACCGAACTAAACCCACCATGTTTTACCACGAGCAACATATTATTCAAGACTGAAGTCACACTCTAGTACAGTAATAGTGGTAGTAACAAAGAAAGTTTTGAACGCTATCTAAGTATTTCAACCTTTACTTAGTGAAAACTATGTTGGTGCGGTATAACTTGTAGGTTTGGACAGGGTTCAGTATTCAAGCCTCTATTGCTTATTCCTAAGATTGCCTTAAACCATGTATGTAGTTAGTATACAGTTCCCCTTAAAAATGTTATAAAGTACAGCTACTCCAGGGAATTTGAGATAGAATTAACTGTCTCGCTCTTCGGAAAATAAAGTGTAACGAGTATTCCTCGATTATTTATCGATTTGATAAGAACAATGATCATGAAAATATGTATATTATAATGTAAAGGTACTGCCACTAGTAGTAACTCGTATTCAGGTTCATCAGAGACGGAACTAGGCCTGCTGAGGCCCGTGTGCAAGATTTTTTGCACAATATAGATACCTACCACACAAAAATAATATTAATGATAATAATGGTAATAAATATATTTTTAATGTTATAAATATATAAATAATGTTTTTGACAAAATGGCGTAGCAAATTAAACGCTTTCCGCAAGTGTTTTTTGTAATCTACTCTTCAATACCTTTCTCTTGATACCCCACTCAAAATTTGGAAAAAAAATATTTTTTTCCGTGACATGAATTATCCGCCATCTTGGATTCCCAGTAAATCAGATCAAATTGCTAATCTTATTTTTTCTATGGCCCACCAGACCACACATTTTGCATATTTTTCTATATTTTTAGTATGAGCGGAAATACGATTTTAAGGGGGGGGGGGGACACGCAAAATTTCGATGTTTTTTGACAAAATGGCGCCGAAAATTGAACACTTTCCCTAAGTGATATATATATTTGTAATCTACTCTTTAATACCTTTCATTTGATACTCCACTTAAAATTTTAAAAAATATTTATTTCGCATGACGTGAGTTATCCACCATTTTGGATTTGAACAGCTGATAATTTTGAGTTCGCTATATTTTTCCTGTGTGCGCGTCAAAACGATCTTTAATATAGGAAAGTTTCACGTTTCTATCTCTTTTTATTCAAAAGTTATTGGAACCGTACAGAGTGACAGACAGACAGACAGACACATGAACGAAACTATAAGGGTGTCTTTTTGGTTTTACCAACGAAACTCTAAAAAGGTTAGCACTAACTCTTTCATGTAGCGAGTATATACGGCACAAGTTGTTGCAGTGTAACCGCAGCATTCATATAGATTTTAAATACGTAGAGCGTCGTAAATACCTTCTTCTGAGTAAACAATAATTCTTCGTATTTCATTACCTTGAAATGCTCGGAATTATGTTTTTATTGCAACATTTTTACTTCCTTCGAATATTGAATAAAGTGTACAACATCGTCATTGTTACAAAGTAGTTGTTCAAACGTCTGTGGCGACCTAAGGTTAATAGTAGGTTTACTAAACTTCCACTTAAAACTAATTTTTATTCAGATACCATATCATTTTTCTCTTATTCTTCGATTACTTATGATTTAGACATAATACAATACAAGTAATGGTATTTTAACTTTCAATTATGTGCTAAATGAAATTTTTATATTAGTACTGACAGTGCGCAGTATAGTAGAAGAATACTGCCTTTTTTCTCAAGTTAAAAAATTTAGGAGTCTAACTTGATAAAAAAAATTCTTTACAAAATCTCAAGAAAACTTATCTCTTTCTTGGTCGCTGAGGCGGCCCCAGTGCTATAGAAATAAAAAAAATGTAGACAGTGGCTGTTAAAAGAGAGGCGGAATAAATACGTGTATGGAGAGGAGAGGAGTGGGTTGCGTGTCGGGAAGGAGAGGGAGAGGGTTAAACAGGCTCAGGCTATTCCTGCGGGAGCGAGAGAAGCCCCTGGAGACGGAGAGAGAGAGAGAGAGAGACTAGTATTGTCTCTCTCTTACGGCCTGAGCTCGCTAACAATGCAAACGTACGTGTGAGGGACCGCGACGGCCGTAGAAACAGAGAAGGGTAAGATGAGAATGAAAGCTTCTTGTCAGGTCGACCAGACAAGGAACGTTCCGGTAGGACAGTGGGTGCATATACGAGGACGTGCGGGTGAGACGGAGAACGACTTAGAAGAGAAAAGTGGAGCGAATCGTGGAGTGAAAGAGACGGGAAGAGAGGGGGGACTCGATCCGGTGGAGGGGAAGCGGAGAGCATGCGCCGTAGGACCGGCCTCGGCCGGCTCCGGAGCTAGTATCTGCTACTAGTAGTGCTCCGGCAGTCGTGTAGTGTGGGGTAGTCCGTCCTGTACTCTTCGCGTCATGGACATGGACGACTCCCCTGTCATTACGGAGCTGCCGGCTCGACGCTCCGCTCGCACCCTCCACAGGCCTCATCTACCAGATCCGCCCAAGACTCACGTGTCCTGCCTCTACCCCGAAATACTGGCACTCATCTTCGGTTACCTCGAAGTCAGGGACAAAGGGCGCGCTGCACAAGTCTGTCAGGCGTGGCGAGACGCGTCTTACCGCAAATCCGTTTGGCGGGGTGTCGAGGCGAAACTCCACCTGAGACGAGCCAACTCGTCGCTCTTCTCTTCCCTGGTCAGACGAGGTATAAAAAGGGTCCAAGTCTTATCACTGAGGCGAAGCTTACGCGATGTCATCAAAGGAGTACGCGACTTAGAATCACTCAACTTAAAAGGTTGCTTTAGTATCAACGACGCTTCGTTAAAGGAGGCTTTTGTTAGAGAAACACCTTCTTTGACGAGGTTGGACCTGTCTTTGTGTAAACAGGTGACTGACTCCTCGATGGGGAGGATTGCTCAGTCACTCAAGAACCTGGAGGAGCTGGACCTTAGCGGTTGCTCCAACCTCACCAACACGAGTCTCCTACTAGTCGAATGGGGTTTTAAACGACTCAAAAAACTAGACCTCCGCTCTTGCTGGCAAATATCGGATCGGGGTGTCGGACATTTGGCCGGACTCCACAAACAAGCCCCTGACGAAAAACTCCAGCTACATCACCTCGGTCTTCAGGACTGTATGCTTTCGGACGAGGCGCTCAGGCATGTCTCCTCCGGCCTCAAATCTCTCACCTCGATCAATCTGAGTTTCTGTTTTAACATAAGTGACGCAGGACTCAAATACCTAGCGAAAATGACAAACCTCCGAGTGCTGAACCTCCGATCTTGCGACAATGTTTCGGACGTGGGCATAGGGTACCTGGCCGAAGGAGGTTCGAGAATCACCACCTTAGACGTTTCATTTTGCGACAAAGTAGGAGATCAATCCCTGGTGTCCGTTTCACAAGGGCTCTACGGTCTCCGAGCCCTTCACTTGAGCGCTTGCCGGATCTCCGACGACGGCATCCTCAGGTTGGCTACAACCTTACACGAACTGGAAACGTTAGACATAGGCCAGTGCAATTGTGTCACCGACAAGGGTCTTATGGCGATCGCGGACTCGTTTAAGAACCTGAAAAGCATAGACCTTTACGGCTGCAGCGGTATCACCACCGTAGGCTTAGAGAGGATCATGAAGCTCCCTCAGCTCAGTACCTTGAATCTCGGACTCTGGCGTGTCAGATGACATCAGACAACTTCCCTCATTGTGATATTTATTTTTTATTTGTTAACGCTCAATTTTTTATGTGTTCGTAGTTATTTTTTTAATTTGTTAATTTTTAAGCGGCTACTTCATTTCTAGTTGTGTCATTATATCGAAGGAAACTCCTCGAAAAAATTATAAAATTAAAAAAAAATGATTTAAGTACCGATAGGATTACCTGCGGAGTATTCCACAAGGTAACTGACACTATTAATTGTACTTTATTATAAAGATTCAGTTTAGTTGTACGGTAGTCCTGCGTTAGACTGTGGCCTAAGCTTTGTATACGCCTCGAGCCCGTGTCCGTGATGCAATCTATCACGTAATAGCCTCATGCAACTCCAACAAATTACTACAGTACTTCCTTGTATCGCTTTCTTCCCACCTTCAAATATGCAACATTGATAACACGCCCTCTTATCTGTATTTGTAAACAAGGCAGATTCGGTTAACCTGCCTTGCCAGGCCTGTCGTCATTCGTCGACAAGTCAGTGCCGTCCGTATACTAAACTCGCTTATCAATCCATTCGATATTGTATGATAACAACAATATTCTGCATTTTCATCTGTTCAACATTAAATAAACATCGGTTTTTTATCCTGCTTGCATAACTTAATCAAGTCATAAGACACAGATTGGTCCGTTGATAAATAGTTAAATATTTAAATTTAACTATGTCAAGTGTATCTGTCACAATAATTAAGGCTCACTGGATTTGATAATATATAAATATGACAGTTCCCTTTGTATAAATTGAGTATACTATGTAATCTTTCTGTTTATACGTCACTTAACAACGAATTTCAAATCAAAACTTATTTACCTACCACTAGTAAATAAACTAAAACAAACCCTATACAAATCTTATGGCCTCAGTAATTTTAGTGTATTATTCTAAGATTTCTTGCAAAGACCTTTCAAAAGGTCTAATTTATTATTTAATTTATTATTTTATTTTATTTTATACTTTTTTTAAGTTACTATGTTTTTTGTAAAAATATATATATACAATGGTCCTGAAATATTAGATGAACCAAATAAAGGAAAGTATATGCACATAATAATGTTTCAAAGTGGTCTTTCATTATACATTGTACACATAAATAATGATGGAGGATTATGCATAATTACAAACATCACCACCAACATTCTATTGTTTTTATTAAATTAATTTCTTTGCTTTAGATAAATTGAAACATTCTTCTTATTCTATTATTTTTTCTTATATTTCTAGAATATTAAAGCAATATATATATATAAGAAGAATTAGGCATATATGAAGTTTATACTATATTAGCATATGCTCATTCTTCTTTTGTCAAATCTTGTAGCATAATGGTTATGGAAAGCTATGCCAAAACTAAAACATTATAACTTACTGTTTCATTGTAGTTTGTTGATAAGCCGTATCACTCGTGGCTTACATTAATCTTATTTGCCTTATTAATACAATACAAATATGAATAGAAAAATATTAATTATTTTAATTGTTTACATTGAAATTATTACTCATTGAAGTTGATCTAGGTATTTAGCTCTAATATATTATTTATTACTTTTATCAGAATAAAAAACCCATTAACGATGACTAAAGACCATTATGCATAAGTCTGATTCAATATTGTGTACAAATTATTTATATTATTTTATTTGATGACAAAGTAAGCAGTAATTTTTAGTTTTTTTTTTTTTTTAAAAAAGAACTGCATATAATGATCAGTAAATGAGTTAAAAATTATTGCTATAATTATTATTTGATTTTTTCAGTGAAAGTCAAATGAAAGATTTTCTCTCAAAATGACCGTATTATGTTTTTATCGGTTAAAATTATTGATAGCATTATAATTTATTTATGTGAATGAAAGTATAATGAAAGATTTTCTGTCACAACGACCGTATTATGTTAATATCGGTTAAAATGATTGATTTTATTATCATTTGTTTATGTGAGTACAAGTATAATGAAAGATGAGCTCTCTGAACGACCATGTCATGTTAAAAATGTCTTATATTAATTTTTTTTTTTTTTTTTTTTTTTTATTTCTTATTATAAGTGAAATGAAAGATGTTATAATTACATTATTTCCTTTTAATATTGTTTTACATTACTAAAGTGCAAGAAACATTCTTAGGGTGTCGATTTTTATGCATAATTCAGAGTGGGTATTACCGTAGAAATGTTTTATCTGATTGGAGGTATGGTCTTAAACGCTTAATTTTGGTAACCAATGATGTTCTCTATTACGCTTTTAAAGTCAAATGACAATTAATTAAAACATTCAGATAGATTGTGAATGGTTTATTCTAATATATTGCCTACGTGCATGTTAAGGGTGTTAAATATTAAAATTAGTAATTGATTAAATTTCAAAACATTGTTAGGTAGATAATATCTCATCATTTTGTATGTAGGTAGACCTTTGGTTATTGAACTACACCTCTTTTATGATGAGTCGCTAAAACACATTAGAGTAAAACACTGTTGAGGACCATATATATATGTGTGGTAAAATACCTTTTACACATATCTCAGTGTTTTTCTCTAATGTGTGTTAGCGACTTATCATAAAAGAGGTGTAGTTCAATAACCAAAGGCCTACCTACACACAAAATGATTGTAATTGCAGTTTAAAAATAAGAGTTTAAAAAGAGAATATCACACAGAGTTTAAAAATAAAATATCTCCATTGATTGTCACACAGAGTGAATAATTTTTGACAGAAATGTAAAAAGGTTGTTCCACAGATAACATATATTATTATCATAGGTAACAAATTTTGCATTCTATATGTGGGAGTTAATTACTAGAAAATTTCAAAAGTAAAACAAAATATGTTTATACACTGTCATATAAAATTCATAGTATTTTTAAACTCTTGTCGGTTATATTGTTAAACATTATAATTAGTAATTGACTAAATTTCAAAACATTGTTAGGTAGATAATATCTCATCATTTTGTATGTAGGTAGACCTTTGGTTATTGAACTACACCTCTTTTATGATGAGTCGCTAAAACACATTAGAGAAAAACACTGTTGAGGACCATATATATGTGTGTGGTAAAATACCTTTTACACATATCTCAGTGTTTTTCTCTAATGTGTGTTAGCGACACGTCATAAAAGAGGTGTAGTTCAATAACCAAAGGTCTACCTACATACAAAATTACTGTAATTGCAACAATTGACCGGTTTCGGCAGTTCTAATGCAGCATGCAGCCTTCTTCAGATAATCTGATAGTTATTAAGTGATTTTAAATGTACAAGTGTACTTTTAACTGCATTAGAACAGCCATACAATCATTTTGTGTGTAGGTAGACCTATGGTTATTAAACTACAATTGCGAACTTGTTAATTACAAAAATATGCTTATGAAGTCAAATATTATGTACAAATCTCGACAAAAAAACCTAAATGTAATTTCTTAAAGATTTTATTTTTATATTATATACCATTAAATTACAAGATTACAATGAACTTGTTTTGAATGACTTATACATTATACAATCATAGTTATTTGAACTGAAACGCAAAATGTGTTTGATTCACTCATTTATTATGAAGTGTAAATAATTCACTTGTACATTTCAAAACGTACAAAGCAATAACAAACGGTTATTTCAAAACCTATTGTGTTTATATACTTTTGATAAACACCTACACATAACATTTCAAAAGTCCAACAAAATATGGCATAGTATGGAAAGTTTTAGAAAGAAAAGCATAATATAGGGTTGATTCATGAATAGAATTAAATCATTGGTAACCAATACTGTTTTCTTTATGAGATGTTTAAGACATAATATACTAGAATATTTCATTAGTATAACTAAATAAACCTAGTATGTCACATAGTGTGAATAGTTTTTGACAGAGAGTTCTTCTGCAGATAAAATATTATTATTGGTAACTAATTATGCATTCTACATGTAGAAGTTTAAAATAAATAAAATATCTAAAAATAAAATATCTCCATTGATTGTCACACAGAGTGAATAATTTTTGACAGAAATATAAAAAGGTTGTTCCACAGATAACATATAATATATTATCATAGGTAACAAATTTTGCAATCTATATGTGGGAGTTAATTACTAGAAAATTTCAAAAGTAAAACAAAATATGTTTATATATTGTCATATAGAATGCATTGAATTTTTAAACTCTTGTCGGTTATATTATGTTGTTTACATTATTTTTACAATGTATTTTTCTGTCGAGATAGTTTATTATGGTTAATGAAATAGTCTTAGATAAGACTTAATTTGATAAAAACAATTGTTGAAAACACCACAATTGATTTTTTTTAATATAGACTGAATTCGACCACTTTTGTTGGTATCATAACTTCCAATATTTTGTGTTTTTGTTTTACAATAAAATTATCAATTTTTTCTCGTCGAAAATATAATAATTATAATATAAATCCTTCAAAATATATAATAAACACGTGGAAATAACTTGATAAAATTAATTTGGTATGTTAAATTACCTTTTGCACTGTCTAGAACAATACATGTTATGTCAGAAATTATGCTTTGTTTTTAAATGGGGAAGTTAAAGTTTATTCCCTTTAGATTGTATGAAGTATATATTATGTATTTAATTGCCTTATTGGAAAAACTACAATATTCTTGGTAAAAAATTTCTCGTGTGATTCTAATATCATAAAAAAAAAAAAAAAAATCAACTCGCGATATTATGCATAAATTTTGACTAAACAAAAGGTGTTTTTCACAAAGTTGTGAATTATTATGTATATTGTATTATATTTATTATAGCTATACATCACAGCTAAATCATACGTGCAAATTCCATTGGGAAATTCTTTGTTTTTTCTTTATTATTAAAAATATTTGTTGTTTTTTTGTTGATTTAAATTTTTTTTTTTTTTTAAATTTCGTTAGCTATTTTAATTTTTCTTTATTATGATTATCTTCACTGAGGTAATCATGTTGGTTTTTTTTTATATTCATTTCTTTTTTTTATATGAAAAAAAAAAATTATATGTATATTCCTGTTTATTTTTTGTACCGAAATGAATTATTATGTTTATTTTATTTTTTTATGTTTTAGACACACATGCATAAAAACAAGTGTAATATTGTATATTTTAATAATGCCAATTTATTATTTTTTTAAGAAAAAATAAATGATCTATTAATTATATCTAAATTTCTAAATTTACACAGATTTCATCTTGTTCTGATATGAATTAAAATAGTCAGCGAAACAAAAAAAAAAATTAGTTAGGACTTTGTTTACTTTTTTTAATTAAAAAGTAAATATAAATTAATTCTTTTTATTTTTTCTTCAAGTTATACTATAACAAATTAATTTAATTATTATTTTTACCTCAAATTTTTTTAAATATATATATATATATATATATATATATATATATATATATATATATATATATATATATATATATATATATATATATATATATATATATTTAAAAATAAGCAAAATGTACCATTTAAAAAAAAAAGTTGTCTCATTCTCAGTTTTATCATTTTTAATTTAGAATAAATAAAAATAATATAACTTGCAATAGGAATCTGATCGTTGTGTATTTCAATTAATATATGTGTATCCATCAAATATTATAATCAAACTTTAAAAAAGCTGTATTGAAAAAAAATTAGATACATTAAAAGGAAAAATTTATTTGATATAAATGTAAAAGAAATAAATGTATAACTAAAATGAATAATAAAAAAAAGAAATAATTAAAAAAAAAATATATAGGTATGATTTATATTTTGGAAGAGGTATTTTTTCTTTGAGTTTTATGTTTTAAAAAAATAGCCTGGTAAAGTTTGGTGAAGAACAGGTCTGTAAAGGTATTCTAGCGATACCTATATAGACCCCCTTGTCCTTACCTGCCCGTCTTGTGTAGGTCCCCACCGCTGAACAAAAGGTATCCGAAGGACACCTCTTACAGACCTTCGTCTTTATCTTTTTTTTCCTATTTATAAAAATAAACTTTTAAGAAACCCTCTCTTTTGGTGCCAGAGGGTCGCTCTTTTGTTATTTTTTGATTTATGGTACTGGAAAAAAAAATGAGAAAAGGAAATTTTTTTTTTACACTGGAATAAATAATATGGTAGAAAAGCTCTTGGAAGTTTTTGTAAAATATAGTGAAAAGGGTGGTTTTTGTCCTGTTCTATTTTGTTCTTTATTTTTTATTTTTTTAAGGATGTACCTTTTTTCGTTTTATTTGATCTAGTTCAACAATATTTGTTGGAGAAAAAAAATTGCACCACCTCTATAGAATTATTATTTAAAAGTGAAGATACAATCTGCACTATGTATTTAATTATAATTTAATCTTAAATTAGTGTAGACATAAAAAAAAAAAAAAAAAGAAGTTCATTTTGTGGGTTTGAGATTAAATGGAGGAAAAAAATATTACTATTTTTTTTTTTTTTTTTTTTTTTTTTTTTTTTTTTTTTTTTTTTATTGGAATAAATGTGGTTGCTTTAGTTTAGTAATAACAAATCATTTCGAGGTGAGTCGTCGCTGTCGTCGAGACACTACTCGATTATATAAATTATAAGGAATGTTAATAAATGATTATGTTTACATTCTGTATTATGATTGAATTAGAATAGTATAGATCAGTGTTCTTCAACCTTTTGGCACCGGCGGACCGGTGAAAATAGGATAATTATTTCGCGGACCGGCTGAAAGCTAAGACATAAATAAAAACCAATACGCTCGCAGCTCCGACAGTCCGACGCATTTGCTCCAGTCCATGCCCTGTGCTTGAAAATCCTCATTAAGAGCATTAATTATTTCTGAACCAGTGGTTCGCCCAGGTAAGTCGAGACAACAAAGAAGTTCTATTCCCTTAAGTCTCATCTTCACTGTACCTCAGGCAGGCCCGCGGTAAGCATGTGATGCGCCCTGGGCCCAAGAGACACCCACACACTTGACCCCCCTCCCCCGATTTTGACGATATTTGGCATACATGTTCAGAAAAATCATACCCCGAGGCTAAATCGAAAAATGCATTTTAGCCCTGAAAAACGGTTCCGACGATTTTTATTAAAAACTTCTAAAATGTATTAGTACGTTTAAATTCGAATCTAACGACATAAGCAGTTTTCCCGGGAAAAATCTAGTTCCTAAGAAAATAGCTTAAAACGCGGACGGATTCCCCGCCGAGGAGAAGTTATTTTTATGATAAATTTTCATGAAATGTTCAATAATAATTAAATGTAACTACCAAAACTATTAATTGGATAATACTGGGCTAAGTGTTTTGAATTCGTATATCAGAAAGTTTGTCTGAGTTGTCTCAGACCGATTTTTTTTCATAGCAAATTCAATAATTATATCTTTAAAATCTGCCCAATGAAAAAACCATAAAATTGTTTAGTTTATTATTGTCTCATATTAAGAGAAAATTTTAGTATGATGGATTTACACGTTTTGAGGTCCCCTTAGTCCAAAAAAGTGGTTTTTAAAAAATATTTGGTTGTAATCTATCTATGCAGACGCCTGGAGCCTAAACTACTAGGCCGACTTTGACGAAATTTGGCATACATGTTCAGAAGAATCATTCCCCGAGGCGAGTAATTAATTTTAGATTCAAATTTGGATTTGGGGGCGTTACCCCCAAAAAAACATGAAAAAAAATATTCTCGAAAACGGTTCCGACGATTTTGATTAGAAAATTCTAAAATGTATCAAAACAAATCTGACGATATAAGCGGTTTTCCCGGGAATAATTTAGTTCCTGAGAAAATAGATTTTGTTGGGCCTAACCTCGTGCGCCCCAAAACCTCTGCGCCCCTGGGCCGGGGCCCACCGGGTCCATTTGTTAAATAGGCCCTGACCTCAGGGGCAAAGTAGGATAGCATGATTACTCACGTAAATAGTAAACGGTTTTTTACATTTTGTTATTCGCAGGTAAATAAATAAGACGCTTGAAGCAGCGACTTGTTACTGTCATAATCACATTCATTTGACTTTTTATCTGGTCACGTAACCTTTAAAAAAAAAACCCAGTGGTTTATCAGTAAGTTCTCCATGTTTGAATGAAAATGACGCAAGTTTGGAAGGTTTTATAGTTTTATTTGATAAAATTTCGGAACTTAGTTGCGTTAGTTCATTGCCAGGGGCTAAAATGAAACCAAGCTTTGAATATTCTTTATCATAATGCCTAATATTGTTACCTCTCCTCTTTTTGGTTTGTATTTCACTGTCCGAAGTATCGAATCACGGAAAAAATACCCACGGAAAAAATGCCCACGGAAAAAAAGCCCAGGAAAAAATGCCCACGGAAAAAATACCCACGGGAGAAAAGTCCAAAATAATTAAACTTTAACGGAAAAAATACCCACGGGAGAAAAGTCCAAAATAATTAAACTTTAATCGTTAATGGTAGTTTTTAAATATAATTAGTTAATTTTTTAACGCTAACAAATTTTAATTTATTTTTAAATAGAATAGCCATTAGGGGTGTTAGGGTATCAAAAAAGAATTAAATAAAATCATTTTCGTTCCTATTGTGAGTAATTGATATATATATTTATTTATTTACTTTATTCACAGTAAGAAAGTAAATGATTTCTTAAAAAACATCTTTCATCGCCATCGCCAGATTTTACTTCTGCTAGTTTCATTATTACACATTATCATTTTGGTATATCATATACATATCATATATTTTAGGGAAAAACCAAGACAAGTAAAATGTAAATATGTTCAAACAGTTAACACATAATATTGTGTAGTGTATAATGTAACATATTGTAGGGATTCATTCATGGTGATTAGTGATACCTGATGGTAAAATCCCTACGATTCTAAAGAAGATGCATCTTAAGTCCATCATAGTAACCTCAGGTACCGTTACTTTTGCAGTTATATAAAGAAAAAATACAATACCCCTAATGGATTATATTTAAAAATATGTTAAAATTTGATAGCGTTAACAATTAACTAATTATATTTTAAAACTACCATTAAAGATTAAAGTTTAATTATTTTGTACTTTTCTTCCGTGGGCATTTTTTCCTTGGGCATTTTCTCCGTGGGCTTTTTTTCCTTGGGCATTTTTTCCGTGGGCATTTTTTCCGTCTACCGAAGTATCAACAAATTTATTTTTCTGTGTTTCTCCTAAACTTGAAGCACTAGTACTTGGTATACTTTCAGCACAATCACTACTTTTTTTCTTTGCCCTTGCTAACCCGCCACATGCGCATTGTGTTAGGACGGTATTTATCAGAGACCAGCGCCTTAGAGAATCAAAAACGTTCGGCGAAATCTGGAAACAACATCTAAAGTATGTAGTATGAAAAATACCCACGAGAGGCGTATTATTGGGGCTAGTAAATATTTTTATCTACGATTGATACGAAATATAAACATTATATCTCTGTTTAGATGCGTAGAAAGTGATTATTTACGTACTTGTATTCATTGCGCATGCGCGTCTCATAGTTCTGAACAATTCCTCTTCTTTACCACGCTAGCTCGGTAAAGAAGAGGAATTCTTCAGCTTTACGCACAATTAGCGAGTTTGTTTACATTTAACAAAACTAATTTGCTATTCTTTTATTAAAGTAACTGTTTATATCGAGTTTTTAGTGAAAAGCAATGAATGAATCAAGTGGCTTTGACGAAAATGTAGAGAATAATACTCCTCCAGAAATAAATAATTCGGCAAAAAATACAACTCAAGATTAATGCCATCTTTATCTAGAGAAGAGATACGAACTTACATACAGCAAGTTTATTTTTTTCTGCATTTATTATTTAAATCTAACAATCGTAGATAAAGTACGGTACGCAACTCGTGCGAAAACGGCATTTTGCATTGCTCGTGTGGTTTTACTACCCTCGCTTTCGCTCGGGTGCAAAACACCACACTCGCATGCAAAATGCTACTTTCCGCACTCGACGCGTAATGTACTAATAAATCATGACTCGGACAAATGTTAGTTCTGCCCTGACAAAAAAGTTCTATATAATCATAATCGTGAAAGAGCTGAGAGTGATGATTCGATCAAAATATTTGGCGGACTGGTAGGAAATGTCTGCGGACCACGGGTTGAAGAATACTGGTATAGATTATAAGATTTCAATATTTTAGCTTAACTTAAGATTGGAGACTGACTTAAACAGTCAGTTGCAAATTACTCTTATTATAAAGGCAGTGCTAGAGTAAAAAAAAAACCTGTGAGGGCCCTCTTGTTAATTTTTCTACTAATTAATATGTTTGTAGCTAAAAAAAAAAGAAAGAGAAATTAGACTTTTATAATCCAGCCTTTTTTAGGGTTTCGTTGGTAAAACCAAAAAAAAAGAAACCCTTATAGTTTCGTTGGTAGACGGAAAAAAAAGTCACAGTTTCGTTCCTGTGCCTGTCTGTCTGTCACTTTGTACGGTTCCAATAACTTTTTAATCAAAAGAGATAAAAACCTGAAACTTTCCAGTATTAAAGGTCGTTTTGACGCGCACACTGAAAAAATATGGCGAACTCAAAATTATGAGCTGTTCAAATCCAAAATAGCAGATAATTCACGTCATTTTGAGTGGGGTATCAAATGAAACGTATTGAAGAGTAGATTACAAATATATATATATAACACTTGTGGAAAGTGTTTAATTTTCCATGCCATTTTGTCACCAAACATTAAAATTTTGCGTGTCCCCCCCCCAAAAAACTATAGTTCTGCTGTGACTAAAAATATAATAAACAGGTCAAGTGTGTGCTAGTCAGCACACAGCGAGGGTCCGTAGACAACACAGTATTGTTTAAGTTGTACCTATTGATGTGGCTTTTTAAAATGCTAAAAAGCCTACTTTGAACTATCCTATGGATCTGATATTCTCAAAACACTTAAACAAACTTCTGATAAAGTATTTTTTGCCAGTGAACCGGAGTATAAACATATAAATTTATTCAAAAGAACATAATTATATAAAAAATAAAACGTATTTTGTCAATAAAAACAAAAATAATTTTTTTAAATTTCAAAAAAGTGGTAGTTTTACTTTTGGTCAAAGAATGTTCAGGAATTTTTGCACTATACATAAGTGAGATAGAGGGGGGGGGGGGGGGGCACTTTTCACACCAACTTCAAAATCGCCTACGCTCGCCCTATCAAAGTTAAACCAAAAAATGATATATTCTTGTAATCAGCTTGACGTACCCTTGCATATGATACCCCAACACGGTCTCCAGAAAAAACAATTATTTTTTAACCCTTATGTTTTTGAAAAATAATTTTTTAAAGTCGCTATATTTTTAATATGTGTGGGAGGTACTATGTGACGAAAGGTTTAGCCGTGAGAGCTGGCGACAGACGGACGGACGGACAGACACACGCAGGAAAATATAAGGGTCCTTGGTTTTGCCTATGGACCCTAAACAATATGCAAAATGAGCGGACTGATGGACCAAAGAAAAAATAAGAATAACAATTTGATCTGAATAACTGGGAATCCAAAATAGCGGATAATTCACAGGGTTTTTTTTGTTTTTTTTTTTAAATGTTGAGTGAGGTATCAAATGAAAGGTATTGAAGAGTAGATTACAAAAATATATAACACTTGTGGAAATTGTTAAATTTTTTAGGCCATTTTGTCAAAAAACATCAAAATTTTGGTCCCCCCCCCCCCCCCTCATACTAATTTCATGTTCACAATACCAACGACCCTATTACGTGAGACTTCACGCACAACCAATTTTTTTTTATTTCTCTACCTCGTAACTCTACTACTAGAAACGAAGAAACGAAGGGGGGAGAAGAAACTAAAATGTGTTCCGAATTCATCTTTTTACAGTAAAATTGGTTGTATTCACAGATAGTTTATCATAATCAAACATAACGATAATTAGTTCACATTTTAAAAAAGTACAAAGGTTATGTAATCTGTAATAATACTAATATATAATTATAAATTAGCTAACTACAAAAATAATCAATTAAACTCAGTGTTTACCAAACATTTTTAGCCTTGGCACATCATAACAAAATAGCTAATTGTCGCTCACACCCATTATATTGTGCAGGGTTGCCGAGGGCCATCCTGGGCCCCATGTCTATAAGTCTATATGTCTGCTGTGGGCCCTTCTAACCGGGGTGTCTGAGGCCCACCCTCGAAAATATTTGAAAATTACATATCTGGAAATCACTTTTACCCATTATACACAGTTAACATGATTTTTATGGAAACACTTATCAAAGGTTAATAAATACTTGATACTTAGGTACTTATTATTTTTAACTTTGACTATAATAGCAGGTTTTACTATCTAGTGTAAATTCGGCTTAACACAAACTTATGGCGTATGGAACTAAATAATATGTGTGATGTGTGTCAAGTACATACTGTTTCACCGACTTTATTAACAGTAAGAATAAAAGATAAAATAAAATGGTTTTGCGAGAAGTTTCGCAAAAAAAGGGCTTCGTTGGTAAACATGAAATTAGTTAGAAAGGGAGGGGGGGGGACGCCAAATTTTAATGCTGGGACATCACGGGACGTGATGGTAGTGTGTTTCCGCCTTAAGGGTTTCTTTTTTTTTTTGGTTTTACCAAGGAAACCGTAAAAATAGCCGTTGTTAATTGTTAAGCGACGGGGCCAACACCTATATGAGGCGCTGGTCCCGTAAACAAGTGCCTTCTTCGGCTATTTAGTAATCCAGCACTGGTTGGGATTAATTGGCTGGAAACAAAATCTCTGACGCGGTCTGCTTCGATAGATCTAGACATTTTAAATTTTAGTTTCTACACAGAAATAACTAATTAAGGAAAAATAGGAGGGGGGGGGGGGTTCTTCGTTGTCTGGTGTTGGTCCTGGTCACATCTTCAACAAACATTGAAGATTTGTTAAGCTCAATGTTGCCTGAAATTGGAGATGAAATGCTATATTACACGTTTATGCAAGATAGTGCCAATATAAGATAGTCCAATCGCTCCTTGCAAACAATACTTGCAACAGTATTGCAATTCAATACTTGCAAGAGAATTGCCCAGACTTCAGGCAACACTGTGCTTAACCCTAGAATGACACCGGGGGTCTGTATGACCCCAAGTAAAAGAGCTTAAGCGCAGATCTTATTTCCGTGAATCACAGATTTTTTTTTTCCTTGTCTAAATTCTCTTTACCTTCCTGCCCCCCTATTTCACCAATCAAAGGTATCAGTTTCTGAATAATCTTTGAACAGTGAGCATGTTAAGTGCTTCTGGGGTCTAGTTGACCCCACGGTGTAGTTACCCACCAACTTTTTTCAGCCAACACTAATTTATAGTTGCTCTAATCAACCCTCCATCAAGATGATTCTATTGATCCTGATACAGGCAACCCTGAAATCATCATAAGCTATAATAAAACAAAAGGTGGGAAAGATTCGTTTGACCCGCAGGTGGCCTCAGCGGGTTTTCTTTGGTATATGCTTGATCAGGCAGGTGTCAACGCTGCTATTCTTCATTGTATGGCCAACTGGCAAAAGAAACTACCACGGAAGGATTTTATTTTTGAATTAGGCTTCTCCCTAGTCAAACCATGAAGGAAAGGATTAAAAGACAAGAATGCTATGCAGTAATTGCCATGGTGCTATTTGTGACGAGCAACGGTCCTACAAATGCTTAGAATGCTAAAAGCTTCACTGAGGACATTTTGTATAATTTTGTGATTTTTTTGTCTTTTTTTAGTTTCTTTTTATGAAAAAAATAGTAGGAAATTTTTTAGCTTGCCATTTTTATGCTAGATTTTAATTTTTAAAATCAGCTTTGTTAAAACAAAAAGTTACTTTTTTTCATACCTTGCTTCATTATTAGCATTAGTTTATAAGACAATACAATTTTTTAAATTTTATTTTTCTTTCTTCTGTTCATTGTATTGGCCCTGTAGATTGAAATTAATATTTTTATAAAACAAAAATATTTCACCCGTTTCAGGATAGAGGGTAAAAACTTGGTGGGGTCATATAGACCCCACTGTGTCTGATTAGAATGTGGAAATAACGGTGTCTTTCTAGGGTTAACACATCTTCAATGTTTGTTATATTATAACACTGAGGGACTTCTACCACTTACCAAAAAGAACCCCCCCCCCCCCCCCATCTACCATATGGTATTTTATTCTATCAAAACTATAAGACCAAACAAAAACTTTTTTTAAGGCTTTAA
Source organism: Gerris lacustris (assembly GCA_951217055.1). Lineage (NCBI taxonomy): Eukaryota > Metazoa > Arthropoda > Insecta > Hemiptera > Gerridae > Gerris > Gerris lacustris. Next base: position 55,893,860 of record OX578285.1, read on the forward strand.
CCCAATAGTTTTTAAAGTTATAAATATTAAATTTAAAGTAAAATAATGTAGTTTTCAGACCCTGCAGACCCCATATCTCTATTTATTACAGATGCTGTGTTAAAAAAAGGGCGGTTTTTTTGGGTTTCCATATATTATATATATTTTGTTTGGCAATTCGTACAAAATTTTCTAAAATTAAACACTGGTATTTAATTAAAATCCCATTTTACCTAATTTAATTTACTTATTATTAAGCATACCCAGGGCTCGATTTGAGGCGGAACGGCGTTCCGGGACCTCTCTCTCTGATAAATAAAAAATAAATGGCAAATATGTATTAAACTGGCAAATATTTTTCTTTTCAAAATACAAAAATATCTATTTGTTGAGATTATACTACTAAATTATGATTTACTAAATGAGGTTCTTTTAATAATAGATCGTATTAAATAAGTACTGTGCAGAGACGCTGTGACGAAATTCCCAAGGGCGAGCGAGACAGGGAATGTTTTGTTGATTTAATTATTCGTATAAACCTTTTTATTTATTGAGAGTATTATAACATCATGTGGCATGCTAATCAAATAATTGTTTATAAAAAATACTACTTAAAATTATATAAGTTTCCACACGAAACCCACCTGATTGCAGTGTGGGTTTATGTCTAAAACTCTTTAACGACGACTCTGTTGTTTTTGAACGTTTATTTTTCAAAATTATCCCGGGGGAGGACCCCCGGACCCCCCTTCTACAGAGGGGGGGGGGGTCAAAGAGAGGGTAGGTTGTAGTTCCGGCACCTCAATTTCTAGAAATCGAGCACTGAGCATACCTATTTACTAAGTGTTCTACAGGTGGTTATTTACATTTTGTTCTTAATTTTAAAGCAAAATCAGATATATTATTTTCGTCAATATCTCGGCTACTCAGAGGAACTTATAAGTGTAAATCCGTAAAAATCGAACTTTCTTTGCATATATTCTTCACACATGAGAAAGTAAAAAGTGATAACACTTTTTTCATACTCGTGTTAAGAATGATAGATGAGATTCAGCGAACCTTGTGCTGCTACAATCATCTGCTGATAACCTTTCAATAATATCTTTGCTGCCTTTCTACTTGACACTACACAACTGCAAATATTATCACTGCAAAATATGGTTTGGCTAAGATATACGCTTTGTGATAAAAGTTTCTCAATTTTCTGTTCGCAATGCCAATTTAGGATGTTTCTTGTATATGGAGAGGATTTAATCAATAACTACTTGCCTATTACAATGTATTAATTACAAGGTATTGAAGAGTAAGATAACAGAAATATATATAGGGAAATTGTTTAATTTTCCACGCTATTTAGTGAAAAAAATCATACTCAAAATTACCAGCTGTTCAAAATTATCCATTAATTCTTAGCTCAAAATTATCCAAAATGACGGATAATTCGTGTCACGTGATTTTTTTTTTTTAATTTTGAGTGGGGTGTCAAATGAAAGGTAAAATATATAACACTTGTGGAAATTGTTTAATTTTTCATGCCATTTTGACAAAAAAAAATGTTTAAACGCAGTTCTTTTACTAGAATTAAGTTAGCTGCACCGAATTTACAGGGCTAACTATGCCATAACTCCCTCCAATAAGTCCCTGTGGCTCGGACAGGCAGTTAAAACACTTAATACCCTAAAAACCAGACAGTTAAGTTAACTTCTTCTCCTGCCGCGCCTGGAGGTGAAAATACGTTTTTTTTAATTTTGAGTGGTGTATGAAGTAAAAGGTAGTGAAGAGTAGATTACAAAAATATAAAAACTTTTAATTTAAATCAAATTATAATTATTATTAACTACGGGAAACAGACAGAGAAAAATAGACTCCAGCGCGGGGATAATAATTAAAATTTGATTTAAATTAAAATTTAATCGTTCCGTAGTATGAATACTACCAAAATCGTAAAATATGAATTTCTAATTGATTGTACGAGGTACAGGTACTAATTGAGTACTTTATAATTATAAGCGTTATTTCTCGGTCTAGTTCTTTGTCATTAATGTTGACTTCTCAGACTTGTGGAAAAATTGAAAGCTTTAAATTCGGGTCAAGCTATCATTAACATCAGAGAAATTCATTCTCCTGCGTAGCTTAGTTGGTTAGAGCGCTATACTGGAAATATAGAGGCCGGTGGTTCAAATCCCCGCGCTGGAGTCTATTTTTCTCTGTCTGTTTCCCGTAGTTAATAATAATTATAATTTGATTTAAATTAAAATTTAATCGTTCCGTAGTATGAATACTACCAAAATGGTAAAATATTAATTAAAAACTTGTGTTCAAGTAAACACTTGTGGAAAGTGTTTAATTATTCATGCCGCTTTATCAAAAAAGTATTGAGTAGATTACAAATATATATAAAAAAAATTAAAAATTGTTCTTATTGTATTTATAAGTCTAAATATGCAAAATACAAAAATGTATAACACTTTTGTAAATTGTTTAATTTTCCAGGCCATTTTGTCAAAAAGCATCAACATTTTACGCTCCCCCCCCCCCCCCCTTATACTAACAAAATTCCATGTTCATAATACCAACGAAACCCTTTTTATATGAATATGAGACTTCACGCACAATCATTTTATTTTCATATTAGTATTTATTTACAAATTTTTCCTTTAAAAAGTCTATCTTCAATCGGACACCAATTGGCATTTTCTACGTACATTTGGAGTCTGATTTATCGTTCTGCTCTCTTTACAATAAAATTTATTAGAGCAATATTCTTAATAATGCTATGTTATTTGTGAAGTACTATTTGTGTTTTGTTCTAAAAATGTTTTTTTTTCCAACTACAAACATTTTTGCTTCCATAATATTCAACTTGTTTTATTCCTTGAAAATATTACATACAATTGTCCCCAATTGATTCAGCCTTTTGAATTGACACCTTCAGATTATACTGTGCACTGACCCCCTGTATTTGAAACACGGGTCGGTAACCCACAGCTAACCGTTTGCAACCAACCAGGCCCGGCCCGAGGGCGGTGTGAAGAGTGCAGCCGCTCAACGCCACGCGGTTATGAAACGGGCGATGACACCGATAGCAAACTGTCGCATTTTAAATACAACGATTTGGATGAAAATCAAAAACGTTTTCGAACGAAATAGCTGACGAACCAATTTCGTCCAGAGAAAGATATTTTCATATTCAATATTTCTTAATCATTTATGTAATTGACAGTGCGATTACCTATATAATTTCAAAAACGGTTTGAAATCTATTAACATGATAATTTTTTTTATTTTTTTTTTAATTTTTAATTTTTGTATAATTCTGACAATATACATACAAAAGATGTCTGATGTCGATCTTCTTAAATATAGATTTAAAATTCAAATTTTAAGGTTTATTATAAATAGCACAGACTTTTTCGATGAAAGTAAAATGCGTCGTCGGATATTGCCGCCAAAAAAAAATGGTTTTTGGATAAATTTATAGGAATAAGTTATTTGAACTATACTCAAATCTTTGTAACTATTTTAAAAAGCATATTGACGATGACAGTTACTGTGGCATCCGCTGAAAGGTCTAATTTTAGATTGAAAATAAAAATTATTCAAGATCTAGCATTAGTCAGGAAATAATCTCACTGAAAATTTTGTCAATTGAATCAGATTTTGTAAAAATGTTAAATTATGAAGATGTAATCAAAAGCTTTTTCATAATAGGTACATACCAGAAATTAAAATTTGCGAGACTTGTATTTATATGCAATACATGATTTTTATACTGTTAATATTCAATTATTAATGTGTGCAATGCATTTTAACTATCGTTCAAAACTAGACATCGCATGGCTCTATCATTGAAGCTATAGCGTATTGCAATGAACACTGAATTTTAAGGAATTTATTAATCATGATGAATGATATAGTTGAAGAGGGTAGTGTGGGGTAGAGTGGTGGTACTTGGTACAAGCTCACCTTCCTAGATAACTAATTCCTAGATAACCTGTATAACTAATATAATAACTACGCCTATTATAAGAATCTTAACCACCCGGTAGCTTTATAAACTAGCTGACCCGGCGAACTTCGTACCGTCGAACGGTCAATGAATGTCGTGTTAACTATAGCTAAACTTAATTTAGTTATTTATACCTATTAACATAATAGCTGCCCCGACACATGTCCTGTCTTACCTATAAATATTCAATTCGAACAAGAATAAAAACTAAAAAAAAAAAAAATATTTCCAAAGCTTAATGTTTATTATAATGTACAGCAATATCCCAACAAAAACACTAGTGTAAAAAAATAAGCCAAGTCTCGCGTAAAAAGTTGTGAGATGATAGGTTTAGCCAAGTCTCCCACTGTACGAGTAAGTTCTACTAGGTATAATTTATCCGGTGCAAATAGATGATGTTTGTCTGTCCCTCTCTCTATTCTCTTTCCCAAATCACTCAACACGTTTAAATTTAAAAACATTTTCTGACTTGGCAAATACACACCACAAACTTAAATCAAATATTTTTAGGGTACGTAGGCAAAACCAAGGACCCTTATATTTTCCTGCGTGTGTCTGTCCGTCCGTCCTCTCGCGTGCTCTCACGGCTACACCTTTCGTCCGATCACTTTGAAATTTGGCATGTATGTGTCATGTACCTACCCACATATTTTAAAAATATAGCGACTTAAAAAAAATATTTTTCAAAAAAATTAGGGTAAAAAAACTTAAGGGTTAAATTTTTTTTATTTTTTTTTCGACAACGTGAGGGGTATCATATGAAAGGGTGTACGTCGAGCTGATTACAAAAATATATAATTCTTTGGATATAACTTTGATAGGGCGAGCGTAGGCAAGTTTGAAGTGGGTGTGAAACGTGCCCCCCCCCCCCTCTATCTCGCTTATGTGAAGTACAAAAAATCTGAAAAAATTCCTGAACATTCTTCGACCAAAAGTAAAGATACCACTTTTTGGAAATTTCGAAAAAAAAAATATTTTATTTTTTATTGACAAAATACGTTTTTTTAAAATTATGGTCTTTTCGATGTATTTAAATGGTCGTAGTCCGGTTCAGTGGCAAAAAAATACTTTATCAGAGTGTGTTTTGAGAATATCAGACCCTTAGAATGGTTCAAAGTAAGCTTTTTAGCATTTTAAAAAAACACTGTCTATACACTTTACAGTTAAACACTATATAGTGTTGCCTACGGACCCTCGCTGTGTGCTGACTAGCACACACTTGACCTGTTTATTTTATTTTTATTTCATTTGAGCGTCGCAGCACAAGGATTTTGTATACGTCACTTTATTTAATTTTAGCCTCTTTGTGGTGTGTATTTGCCATGTCAGAAAATGTTTTTAAATTTAAACGTGTAGAATGATATAAGAAAGAGAATAGAGAGAGGGACAGACAACCATCATCTATTTGCACTGGATAAATTAGACCTAGTAGAACTTACTCGGACAGTTGGATATTTGGCTAAACCAATGATCTCACAACTTTTTACGCGAGACTTGGCTTATTTTTTTACACTAGTGATTTTGTTGGGATTTCACTTCTTTTTGTAAGTAATTTTTCATTGCCCCAAAAAAAAATTTCGTTTAAATAATGGATCCGACGGTGTTAGTGTGTTGCTCCAACGTATAAACCTTATAATTGGCATACATAACCAGTTAGTCACCAATCGCCTATTCACATAAGCAGCACCCATATATATACACAGGGAATTGAACCTGATCTGTGGTCACCAATCTAAGATGTGACCTCGCCCGATGCTGTTTAACTTTACTTTAGAGACACTGCTCTCCTATACGAGCTACCGAGGCCCCATAAAATGTGTTGGAATAAATACACGTGAAATAAACTTATTAAAACGTCATTAATAGTATTAAAACTTTTTACTTCAAAATAAGGGAGGTACTTCTTTAGATTGATACTACATAAAAGACCAAATCCACAAATAAGTATTAATATAAATTAGGGACAAAGGAAGAAGAAATACTCTCCTTTGTTTTTTTTTAAATATAAATGACAGACTAAATAACTATTAAGACAAAGGGATGTTTAGTCCGATATGATGTTTGGGACAAAGGAATATCGCACTTCTGTTTTAAAAAGGGGAGTAACAATCTAAAAAAATGCCATAAGGGAAAGATTAGATACTTGTTAGTTGGAAGTAATGAAAGTAAACAAACACGACAGTATTGAAATATGGTATCTGATAATGGACAGTAGGAATCAATTAGAGTATGGAATAATTTTAAACTGGACTTAATTGATAGGACACATATTGGATTGAATAAGTAAACAAAATGTAAATAGCAAACAAATTAATCGAAGGCCAAGTTCCAACAATTACTCTCGTATCAGTTCTATTTGCTTTTAAGCCCCTTCTCACAACTCATCAGCCTCGGGCCATCCAAAAGGGTAAATCTAATATCGAATGTAAAACATAAATCTGCAACTCGGTACGTATAGAAATATGGGATCAGCATTCGAAATATAAAATATGCCGCAGCCACAACAATTACAAATACTATATTGACAAGGGTCTGCTTAAACAAGATGCTAGAAATTGTAATTTATTTTTTAAAAAAAAGGTTTCTTTTAATTTCAAAACTTCTCTTTCATATCTGCTTGGGATCACATCGGTAAGCGCAACAAATAAAGAAATGGAATACACTAGACCACTAGAACACGATTATAATACTTGAATTAATATCAATTAATGATAGTTCACGATAACATCTTAGCTTTCTTTGTATAGATTAGAAAATAACTGAATGAACTGTTGTGTAGGCTCTCATTATTAGATTTATCATAACAACTTAGCTTTATTTGTATATAAATATAGAAAATAACTGAATGAACTGTTGTGTAGGCTCTCATTATTAGATTTATCATAACAACTTAGCTTTATTTGAATATAAATATAGAAAATAACTGAATGAACTGTTGTGTAGGCTCTCACTATTAGATTTATCATTTAGCTTTATTTGTATATAAATATAGAAAATAACTGAATAAACTGTTGTGTAGGCTCTCACTATTAGATTTATGATAACAACTTAGCTTTATTTGTATATAAATATAGAAAATAACTGAATGAACTGTTTTGTAGGCTCTCACTACTAGATTTATCATAACAACTTTTAACTTAGTTTTCCTATAACAAACCTAGTGAATTATAGCCAATTTTATTTATAATTTAACAGTTTTTGTAAAAAATAAAAATATAAAATGCCGGCACCCTCTTACTATTGGGCCTTTAAACCTCTTAATCTCTCTTTAGACTTACACACCTGTCAATAGTAGATTGTATATAAATACCCGTATAATTCACAAGTACATATGTTAAAAAATACTCCAGTTAAAATGACAACTAGGATCGTAGATTTCGTACACTATTGAAGCAGTTTTTCGGATGTTGCGAAACAATTCTTGAAGAGAAGATATTAATCAATTTTGACAAATTTAAGATTAGATTGGATTCCTTAGGAATTTTAGGCAATGCCCAAATGTTCAAGGCAAAAGGTCAACTCTAGAGAATAGATAGGAGAACTAGCTTCCCCCAAAATATGATACAAAATTAATGAAAAGTAACTAAACGTAGTAACTGTAATCGGCTGAAAAACGATGACGATTTTCAATAAAATAGATATAACGGGCTAATCTGTAGTGGGTGATACAGTCGAGAATCGCTTGGTAGCACAATTTCGCTTGATTTATGCACTTAAGAGATTATATCCCTTTGTTAAAACAGTTTATTTTTAGGATTTATACATTTGAAAGCTTATATCTATAAAATTAATACATTTTAGAGGTGATACCCCTTTGACTAAATAATACATTCGAGTGAGCCCCCCCCCCCCCCCCCCCCCCAATTTAATAGCCTCTTTTCCTAAGGTGGCCTGATAACTGCAGATTTACCATATAAAGTAACAAGCCATTTAAACAGGTCGGGGGTAGTTACAAACATCTCAGTTAAGTGGTTCGGGAATGTACGGTAATTTTAAAAAGAAACGAACGAGAACAGCTGAGCTTGGTTGGCAATCCTACTCTACGCCTATTTCCTATTCAATCGCTGGACAAGTCTTGGTATTTTTGCACACCTGCCCGACATCCATTCGTTTTAAACCAAACCTAAACCAAAAGGTACAGAGTGGCGGTACTGCTCCGGTTTACAAAAATGCGCATGCGCAAATCATACAGAAACGTCTTTATAGAGAAACAACCTGGAACGACTGAGACTAAAGGGGTAGCTCGCTGTATAGTGTGGATGAACCATAATTTTTTACAAATCCGGTGACCGTACAGAGGGTAGACCGTATGGGCATTAAGAGTCTAATTTTAAACTCAAGGAGATGTGATGATGACTAAGTGAAGAGGTCGAAACTGGTCAGTATTATTGTGGATTTTCACTAAACCTTGCTAGAGACCACTATCATATTTAGTTTCCCTCACTAACAACAGCCCTAGGCACATCACATAATGCACTGGAATTATTCATTGTTGCTATTAAAATTTCCCTATCGAGGTAAACACTTAAAGAAGTTTTACTCTCTCAAACCAGGTCTTGCAAGGTCGTTTTATCGATGAAAGATGAAGTAAAAAGTTCTCAGGTTTTTTTTTCTTTGTTGTTACATTACCAACTTTGGCTTTCAAAGTACCTCGTGTTCCTTGTGACCTCTAGAATCATTAAAATATTATCTATATTGTATCAGAAAACCGCATAGAAACATGTATATGTTCACAAGGTCGACCTAACACTATCAGTATTCCTGTATCCGGTCAAAGAAAAACTCAAATACTAGCGTCTAGAATAATAAAATTTATGGTTATACATAAATATATGTAAATACAATGCTATTTATGGGCACTGGTTGAGAATCCCCACCGCATTCTTCTGACCTAGTGCTTTCAGATTACCACCTTTTCCTTTGAAATCTTACAGACAATAACAACATGTAAATAAATAAAGGTGTTAAAGAAATAAATATGATATACTAAATCTATTATCACAGGGAATAAAAGTAAAAACAAATCATCAATAAAAATAAACAAAGAAGTTGGTATAGCTGAAAATAGTGGTAGGATTCACACTTCTGCCTAGACCCCCAGTTGATTTTTTTTTTTTTTTTTTTAAAAAAACACAAAAACCTTATTAATTATTAATGTTGGACCCTGTCTCGGGTGAATTCATCGATATCTCTAAGAAACCTCGAATTTCAGTACAATCGTAATACTTTCTATTTAAAGTGGTCCTCGGTCATCAGTATAAAGTTTCTCCCCGTAGAAATAACCTTATTTATTTTTTAATGGAAACATATGCGGGGCCGATGGTAACTTGCTTATATACATAGTACAACTGAATTTAAATTTAAATCCAATAATATAAAATTTAATCAATTTATTTGTTACAGGTGTGTTATTTACTTTTTTATTTTCAGCTAAATCTAATTATTTTCATCAATATCTCAGAAACTATATTTTTCCAGGAAAAACTATATATATATATGGTTTGATTGGCAATTAAATGGATTGCATTTTAAACAAAATCGTTGGGGAGAAATAATATTTTTAATTTTCTTTTTGATCTTGAACCCTTTTTTGGTAGTTTTAAAACTTTTCTCTATAAAATTGGGCCTTTTTATAGGATTAACTGTTTTATTTTTTTTTTTTTAATAATTAAATAAACCACTTCTCTTTTTTAAAGCTATATTTCAAATACATAAAATTTTTAAATCCATTAAACCATTCATTACACAATAAAACAACTATACATATATATATAATTTCAGTTATTTTATTGTGTAAATATTATAGTTCATAACAAACTAATAATGGCTTGTTTAAATATGGTAGCCTGAAGAAGTCTGAATGTGCAGGGCGAAATATAGCTTTAAAAAAGAGAAAGTGGTTTATTTAATTATTAAAAAAAAAAAAAAAAACAATTATCCCTATAAAAAGGCCCAATTCTGTAGAAATATATTTTTAGAGTTAGTTTTTCTTGGAGGGTAACAACCTCAAATTTCGAGCTAATAGTTATTTGTGCAACTACTGCGCAAAGTGGCACTTAGCTGCACTCGAGAGAAATATTAAAACACGAGCCGCAGGCGAGGGCGGAAAGGTTTCTCGAGTGCAGCAGAGATACTTTAAGCTCGAGTTGCACATTACATTTTTCCAACATTTAATTTTTAATCTGTAAATAAAATAATAAAGTATTCATCAACATGTAAAAGGTTTTAAAATATCAACTTGCCTGATTCAGCAAACCTAACCAAGCGCTGTTATTATTTGTCATCATAACCCTTAACACTTACTCATCACATTTGATTCTTTTTTTTAGATTGTCTATCTTTACTTTTTTATATTTTTACATTCTTATATTTGATATATAGTGTTTAAATCAAGCTAAAAAATAGTCATTAGTTGTCATTGTTATTATTATTATAATTTGGATTATTTAATCTTTGTTTAGATTTAAGTTCTTTATGTTCGTAGGTTGGAACACTGGAGTGCGGTAAAGTAGTAAGTGCAGGAATCTGTGGTTTTGCGTACTATTTTGAGTTCGATAACAACCACTTTATCGGTCAACTGTTGAAAAAATTAATTTAATCGAAAAAATTAAGTTAATCGAAATCGGTTGTTAAGGCTCCGAGCATCTGCATAGACAACAGACAGACTTTAAAACAAAATTGAATTTAGTTGGACCTTTAAAACGCGTAAATTCATCAAAATCTAATTTACGCGCCATCACAAAAATTTCTCCTTCTATGTACTACGTATGAAAAAGTAAAAGGGTCAAGAATTTTTTTTAAAAATTGTATCAGATAAATTGAGTACAAAAAATCTACTGATACAATATTCTTTGACTAAAATATTCATATTTTTATTATTGAAAGTAAAGCATTATATTATATTCATAACAAATACTTTTAATCATAATTTATTGGAACAACGCTGCAACAACTTTTTCCTTAATGCATTTTTAACTGGTAATGCGGTATTATGCAATAGAATAAGATATATTCATGTACCATGCACCTTGTTTGTGACCTTGTCACTTCCAAGAGCTAGTTTATTTAATAAATGATTATAATAATGTAAAAATTATAGTTTTAAAATCTAAATTTAATACATAGTATGTAGAATTCACTAGCTAGGTCCTTCAGCCGCCTTACGGACGGCCAATAGATATTATCTTAAGTAGTCAGTAGTCTTTCATATTACCAAGGATGATCTAAAAAAATATACAACACACTCATCTAGAATGCCTTTCTCAAGTATTTGATGTCTTAAAAATCCATTGCTTTCCACTCATATTGTACATAGATACTTTCGTATCTATGTACTATCTATGTATTCTATCTATGTACTTCGTATCATTCCTTTCCACTCATATTGTACATAGATACTTGCGTAATAATCATGCTAAATTAGAAATATCAAATCTTTCATAATTAGGTCAATAAAAAGTAGCAACAATATCGTCACCACAATGATATATTAATTATTAATAAACGTGTTTCGCCATTTTATACAGGGTGGTCCAAAAGTCTCTTCCCCCCCCCCTTTAACTTTTGAACGGTTTGAGATAAATTAATGAAACTTGGGGGATCTCTACCATGCAAAGGGAAGTTTGTTTTCATGCAATCACCCACAAAGCGGCAACCACCCACTTTGCCCCCAGGCCACCCAACTTCAAAATTTCAAATTGGAGTGTATATTTTTGATAGCAGATTTGGATTCCACGGTGAAAAATAATAAACTTTTACTTGAAACTATTTTTTCTATCTCCATTATTTTACCCCCTACAGGGGGGCAAAGATAGAAAAATATCCTTTCCGAAATAGTAAAAAAATAACACTTAAATCGTTATAAAATCTAAACGGTTTGAAATAAAGTAATGAAACTTGGGGGATCTGTACCATGTAAAGGGAAGTGTAGTGTAATTTTCCACTCGCGTACTAGGGGCAACCACCATTTTGCCCCCAGGCGCTGAAATCTACCCTTTTTATACCTTTGCCCCCCTATAGGGGGCAAAATATTGGAGAGAGAAAAAAACGTTTGAAGTAAAACATTTTTATTTTTTGTGGTAAAATCTAAATCTGCTATCAAAAATATACATTCCAGGTTAAACTTTTGATGTTAGGTATTCTGGGGGCAAAATGGGAGGTTGCCCCTACTGCGCGATTGCATGAAAACAAACTTCCCTTTACATGGTACGTATCCCCTAAGTTTCATTAATTTATCTCTAACCGTTAGATTTTACAACGTATGATAGTAAGGGTTATTTTGTTATCTTGGCCCCCCTGTAGGGGGAAAAATATTGGAGATAGAAAAAATAGTTTCAAGTAAAAGTTTATTATTTTTCACCGTGGAATCAAAATCTATCAAAAATATACACTCCAATTTGAAATTTTGAAGTTGGGTGGCCTGGGGGAAAAGTGGGTGGTTGCCGCTTAGTGGGTGATTGCATGAAAACAAACTTCCCTTTGCATGGTAGAGATCCCCCAAGTTTATTTAATTTATCTCAAACCGTTCAAAAGTAAAAGGGGGGGGGGGGAGACTTTTGGACCACCCTGAATAATCTTCAGTGTTGTAAGTATAGTAAGAGTTAATATTCTACTAGCTACATTTTTACATTACAAGATTTTATGACTTAAAATAACAGTACAAAGTATGGGTAGACTAGGGCTTTAGAAGGATTAAGGAACCATAGTTAAGGGATGTGACCAGAACACAGTGAACACTGAAGATGATACAAAATGTCGAAACGCGTTTGGTAATCTATACTTAAAAAATTAAAGTTTTGTCTGTACATTGGTCAGAATTGAAAATTTTTTGCATACTTATTCATTTTAGACATTCCAAAAACTGAATCCGGCCTTAACTTTTTTCGTGTATGTATGTGTGTCTGTCGCCCCAGTCAAACTTTATAGGCACAAAACTGGCTACATGAAATCGATTAATTTTTTTCAGGGGTGAGCGCAAACATGTTGCGCAATTTGTAGGTTTGGTTTCATCGAAAAATATTGAGTAATACCAAAGTTATTAACAATTTTATATATATAATCAAAATGTTTGGGTACTTCTAGACCACCTAGAGACTCGCGGTTTTTTGCGTTTGGTCGGAAATTGGCCTAAACAAACTGGAAAAATCCGAAAAGTAAAAAAAAAAATGTTTACTTCCCTTAAAAAATGAAAGATGGCAGACGCACTTTAAAGTTTTTGTGGAGGCTTATTGTGGCTAAACGGTAAGTCCTATCGACGGTAACTGATTTTAAAAGATCTACAACTTTATTCCTATGAATTTTTGTCGTAGCTTTATCGGTTCTAAACTTAAAAAGAGCTAAATTAGATTTTTTGTAACAAAAAAAATACTTTGAGCTTTTATGGCGTCCGCAATTGTTGACCGATTTAATTTCTGATTGGGGTGCTTAAACCTCACACTATTGCTCTATAAATCGAGTATTTATTATTTAATTTTTTTTTTTTTCTAGAACTAGAGTTATTAAATATTAACTGGTGAAACTGCCATATTGAGAGCAGAGACTGGTAATTAAATTAATGCACCATCATGTTTGATGATTGTTCTATGACTTCCCATTCAAAATGGTTTTATCTACGTTTATTTTCCTATTTATGTTGTACCTTTTTTTTTAGCATTGTTATTTATTACTATATTACGTAGTTTCTCTTGGCTATTTATAGATTGGCTGTTATTAAATATATAGATAGACTCCAAACTACGATTTGGAGAACATTATATTCATAGTAATGGAATTAATGATGTGTAATATAGTCCTGATTTTATTCATAGAAGGCTTTGGAAATAAAACTATTTAGGAATTTAATTTAATTACTAGGCCTACACGATTTGAGAAAACATAGCCACTAATACCTAGCATGAGCCCCGCGCGGAGCGCGGGGTGAAAGCTAGTAATTAATATAAAGTTGTGGTGACAATATTGATGCGTCACTTTTTATTGATCTCACTAGTCATAATTATGAGGTGGTACCACTAAGTCTCAGTCAAAACAAACATCATTTATCAAATCTTACCTTATTATTAATACATAACATTAAAGAAGAAATAGAAACTTAGATTAAAATGCACTTGACGGCGGCAATCAAACCACTGATTCTTATAATTATTATATGTAGTATACTCTATAGCTTTAGCTGTAGCATTTGCTACCATAAATTTCAAACTTGTTAATTCAATGAAATATCAAAACAAAATTGTAACAATTCTGCTTAATAAGCCATCTTGTTTAATGAGATAGAGTTAGCGAATATGACTGGACAGGGTTGTAAACTTAATCATTTCATAGAAACTTGAAATATGTCATAGTAAATTGTAGTCATTTCAATGGCGTAGGTTTTTTAGAGCAGAGTCTAATAAGTTTAGATCTTTAGGAATCACAGATTTTGTGATTATCGTTGTGAGAAAGACCTTGTTGGTCCAGGCAGTATTGAAGTGAGCCAAACTATAATCTTCCTAATCCGGGTCGTTGAAGGGTCACAATGGCGAGAGATTAAATAAACAGTAAACAGGTCAAGTGTGTGCTAGTCAGCACACAGTGAGGGTCCGTAGGCCACACTTTATAGTGTTTAACTGTAAAGTGTATAGACAGTGTTTTTTTAAAATGCTAAAAAGCTTACTTTGAACCATTCAAAGGGTCTGATATTCTCAAAACACACTCTGATAAAGTATTTTTTTGCCACTGAACCGGACTACAACCATATAAATACATCGAAAAGACCATAATTATAAAAAAACGTATTTTGTCAATAAAAAATAAAATAATATTTTTTTCGAAATTTCCAAAAAGATGTCTTTACTTTTGGTCGAAGAATGTTCAGGAATTTTTTCAGATTTTTTGCACTTCACATAACCGAGATAGAGGGGGGGGGGACACGTTTTACACCCACTTCAAACTTGCCTACCCTCGCCCTATCAAAGTTATATCCAAAGAATTATATATTTTTGTAATCAGCTCGACGTACCCTTTCATATGATACCCCTCACGGTGTCGAAAAAATAAATAAAAAAATGTTAACCCTTAAGTTTTTTTTACCCTAATTTTTTTTGAAAAATATTTATTTTAAGTCGCTATATTTTTAAAATATGTGGGTAGGTACAAAACACATACATGCCAAATTTCAAAGTGATCGGACGAAAGGTGTAGCCGTGAGAGCACGTGAGAGGACGGACGGACAGACACACGCAGGAAAATATAAGGGTCCTTGGTTTTGCCTGCGGACCCTAAAAACATTGAATTGAGCCAGAGTTATTTTTTTAAAAAAATGTCAATCTAAGTGAAATATTGAATTGAGCCAATATAAAACTATTATAAAAAACCCATAGGTGCAATCTATTGAATTGAGCTAATATAAAACTATTATAAAAAACCCATAGGTGCAATCTATTGAATTGAGCAAATATAAAACTATTATAAAAAACCCATACGTGCAATCTATTGAATTGAGCCAATATAAAACTATTATAAAAAATCCCATAAGTGCAATCTATTGAATTGAGCCAAATTCTATATTTTTTTTTTATCAACTATAAAAGAGCCTTACATCTTATATCTAAAGCAGTAAATTAGTTATAATTTAGTTGATCATGTTGATTATCAAATTTTGAAAGTATAATGGATTTGAAAGTGTGTGAAATTATTAAAAGTCGACGCTGCAAAGACTTAATAATTTTAGACAATTATAAATTACATTTTCAACTTACTACAAAAACGCTTAATAATAAATTGGAAGATACTTATAAGCTTTGCTTAGAAACTATCGTAGATATATGTAGTGAACATCAATTAGTTTTCTCTCAAAAGAACATCAAAATGATTCTTTAAATAAGTTCGTCAGTTATTTAAAAACTAATTATATTTTGGAAGATTCACAGTATCCCCTCAAGATGTGGGCTCATTTAGGAGTTGATTTCCGTAGAACCACTAATGCTTGTAAATTGTAAATCATTTCATTCCTAATTAATTTCCCCTCAGCCACCAATTTTTACATTTTTGGAAATTCTCCTTTCTTTTCAGAAAGAGGTTTATACTAAGCTAAATAGTCACAATTCAATCTGTGATTTGTGATCAATCTAATTTAAATGTTTATGACAAGAAGAAAAACCATCTTTTGTCACTTTTATTAGATCAATACCAAAATGGTAAATTGACTGATTTTTGTTACGTCAAAAAACTTAGTCTAGGTATACTATATGCTTCTAAAAAACTGGAACTGATTTTTTTTTTTTTTAATTTATTTATTTATTTATTTTTTGTTCATATTGACTTCTTTACAATTTCGTATATACTTGTACTAATATAGTAATATAATTATTAATATCCTATATATAGATTTATTTTGCTTCCGAGCTTACCGAAGGTAACGGAAGCATTGTGTTTACTTTTGAAAACGAAAAACTTTTATGTCTCCGATTTTAAAAATTCCAAGACAGAAATCCGTTTCAGACATCAGGGAACATTTTGGGTCTCGTGTTTGTCTGTCTGTCTGTCTGTGTGTCCGCGAATTATGAAATGACGATAACTTGAGTAAATGTCGACCGATTTTGATGAAATTTGGTAGACATGTTCATTTTACCAGTGCTCGGGACGAGTTCATTGGACAACATTATCCGTCCAAGCGTTCACGTGAAACGCTCGAGTAAACGTGAACTTCAAATTAAAATTTAGAATTTTCGGTCGGAAAAAAATCTAACTTAATCTATTCAATGAGACAAACATTTTTTTCAACTACAATTTTTTTAGTAAAACCAACAGCGACACCGCTATGAATTGTTAAAGATCGCTAAAACTATTAATAGTTTTTACAAAATAAACAATATAACTATAGTGTTAATGTTAATATAACAATAAAGTACATGATAGGATGCGAGGAAGCTATGAGCCACACTAATTGGCAGTCTATTTTTCCTTATTTTAACTTCGGCTCAATTCTATGTTTCTTGGGGTAAGGACAATTTATACCTGACCAGCGTTGGCTCAATTCTATGTTTTTTGGAGTAAGGACAATTTATACCTGACAAGCGTTGGCTCAATTCTATGTTTCTTGGAGTAAGGACAATTTATACCTGACAAGCGTTGGCTCAATTCTATGTTTCTTGGAGTAAGGACAATTTATACCTGACAAGCGTTGGCTCAATTCTATGATTCTTGGAGTAAGGACAATTTATACCTGACAAGCGTTGGCTCAATTCTATGATTCTTGGAGTAAGGACAATTTATACCTGACAAGCGTTGGCTCAATTCAATAGTTGGATTTGATTAAAGCCAGGTAGTAGGATTGGCTAAATTCAGTATTGGCCAATAGGTCCGAAACGTCGGTTTTCACAAAATCGCTGAACCAGAAAATCTAGATTTAAAAACTTAGACCGCGGTTATCGATTTCCTTATTAATCTCCACGAAATATAAGATAAGACTAAAATACCAACAAAACTTGTTATATATATAAATATATATATATATATTTATAATTATAAGAGCACAACTAATTAAAGAAGAGTAAATTATTAGGGATAAACACTTAATTAGAAGATCGAGGACAGCAAGGTATCATCTGTTATTTGATATAAATCTATTTTTATTTATTTTTCCCTAAAGCTTTTCTCTCCAAAGGGGAAATTAATAAAAGAGACAAGCTTAAAGACAAAGATTTGATTTTGCCGGTAAAGCCATCTCCTCGAATTACCTTTCTTTAGAGACACCGCGAGGAAAATGATGGGGTTCTTTGATGGTTTAATTATCACAGGATTCTATAAATATATATACAGAGTGCTTAAACAAGAAAAGCACAAAACTTGAGAGAACGATTAAAAGCTTTATTTGAAGGAAAACACAACAACGCTAAATTGAATATAACCCCATTGTTAATTTTAATTTTACAATTTATTTATTTTTAATAAACTACTTATTTGTTCAATTTTATTTATTAGAAGGTATATTTAAATTGTCTATTAGTTAGGTCTTACAATCAGTTATTAGTTAACCTCTTTTCATTTATATTGTTCTTTAAATTTAATTTCAGATTATTGAAGGCCAACCCAAAACGTTTAAAAATGCGCATTCCTCAGCTAAGCGCCAGAAAAGCCTAAAGATGAAGCCGGTTTGTTGAATCAATAACAATGAATCAATGATCGCAACACGGCGAAAGTTTCGAAGGAAAATCAACAACACCAGCCCACTGTCTGTAGTTTAATCAGCAACAATTAATTAATTATCTCAACACGACGAAAGTTCAGAAGGAAAATCAACAACACCAGCCCACTGTCTGTAGTTTAATCAGCAACAATTAATTAATTATCTCAACACGACGAAAGGGAAAATTAACAACACCAGCCCATTGTCTGTAGATTAATCAGCAACAATTAATTAATTATCTCAACACGACGAAAGTTCAGAAGGAAAATCAACAACACGAGCCTACTGTATGTGGTTCAATCAGCAACAATTAATTAATTATCTCAACACGAAGAAAGTTCCGAAGGCAAAGCAACAACATAAGTCCACTATCTATACAGTTATTATTCAGCTGTGATAGTCAACAATTTAGAATTAAATCGGCCAAATCAATTATCTCAACACGACGAAAGTTAGAAAGCCAATTTGTTACAGTAATACCCCAGACTTACGTAATAGGTGGGACCGCAAAGTGGGTATACCGTAAGTCGAAAATTACGTCAGTCCAGGAATGTACTTAGATAAATTGAACTGGGTACTTGATACAGAAGAATAAATAGAGTATATACAGGTAATAATTTTTATTGGAAAACCTTCATAAAAAAATCAAATATGTATGAGCATACTAAGTAATTAAAAAAAAAAAAATAATAATAATACTAAGGGATGCAAAAGACTTAACTAAAAAGACTTAAGTACAATAAAAGTTATTTCAGTCCGATAATGAAAACAATAATACAGGGATTACTTTGTATTAGAATTATGAATATTACAAAAAGAACATTAAAACACAATAAAATAGCCCAAACAGAAAATATAGTAGGCGATAAAACTCCTTTCACAAAAGAAGTCCGAAAATAAAGTTCGGAAAAATAAGTTCGAAAATAACATAACGGTGTATAAACACATAATCTGACGGGTATATCCAAATCAATTTTAAGTTGTAATATATTACACACTAAAAATAAACTTTTTTGTTATTTCACAACAATAAAGTTACAGATTCAGGTTGAGGGGCTGCGCTTGCATTAGATTTCAATGTTAACTAAATCGACCCCTTGATTACTTTCAGCAGTAGTGTCGGGTGTGACGTAGCCCCGAATTTACGTAAGTCGGGGTATTACTGTATTTGATTGCTAAATTCAAGCGTCTTTTATACGAGAGTGAAAAAAGAAGACAATTAAATAAAATGTGAAACCGAAAATAACTAGTCATTAATAAATAATAAAGAAATAATAAAAATGATGCTATACATTACTCTATTTGGTGAAACGTTTTATATTATATGCGGGGGAGAAAAATATGTGTAGCAACTCCCTTACCCTTGGATAGGGGCGATGAGCTAGGCCAAGTGAATTATCTTGACACCCTTCTCAATGCCTTCAACTAACCACAGTAATAAAATTTAAAAATTAGTGCAACAAGCCTATATGCTGTCCTGACCTGCCTCCCTTTTATGACAACCTTGCGGCTAAAAGGGGCCGGACTCAAAACAAAGGACGCAAAATGCGTTTAGGTTATTTCAAAGTGGACACATACTTTATGCAAACTAGTACGAGGCGATCTCACTTTTTAATTGTTCTGTATATCATCACTAAAATCACTTGCTTACATCCGATAACAACAGAAATCGATTGCTGCTTCTTGGCCGAGGAAACGGAGGATAAAGAAAAACTAAAAAAAATAGAGTGTGCGTCTCCTTTGCTCTTCGTCGTGGCACCCCTCATCCTTAATCAAGTTCTCATCCTCGACCGTCGCGAAGTGACGATTAACATGGTAACTACACACCAAAACAAAACGCACTGACGTTATACTCTTCTGGATCGCAGGTCCAAGACTTCTCTCGACATCATTGTATCTATGATTTAGTTATGTATAGCCCGATTAGGTCTATGATCAGGAAGTGTGGGGTAGCAGCGAGCCTTCCAATTCCAGTCGTCTCCAAATCCGGCAGTCCAAAATCCAAAAGAAAATAACCGATTTCTATATTTCCAAACTTACCCTCAAGAAACCTGAATGCTCATTTTGTCCGAACTCTATTCGTTTACTGATATAGATAACTCAACGATAAGGATAGTTTAGCGCTTTGTTTAACTGTAATATATATTTTAATTTAAAAAAGAAATTATGTAATAAATTTAACTTCATTTTTTTTATTTTATAATTTTCAATTATTCCATTTTATACTAACTTCAATTTTCAATTTTAGGTGTAATGAGTCTATGAACCAAATTGCAGATCTGTATGTGCACTGGAAGCTAAGATAATTATCTGTGATTATTCAAGAGGGCGGTTATAATCATAGATGGCGGCCATATGTTGAAGTGAAAGTAAGTGAATTTTCTTCTTTAGCTACTATAAGTCTATGTACCAAATTTCAGATATCTAGGTCTACTGGAAGCTGAGATAATAGAGTGTTATTAAATCCAAGATGGCGGCTATAATTCAATATGGTGGCTATATATCGAAATAAAACTGTCAATCACTGTCACTCTTAGTTTTATATAATATATAGATTAAACTAAAATTTAGGTTCATTGGATCTTGTTTGTATGCTTTTTACAAAAACGAATAAAATAATATAGAAATATTTTTCCCGTCGTATGGAAAGAAATATGTATAATAATAATAATCCGTGGTGAAATAGCCCGTAGAAGGCTTAGGGCCTAACTAACTATATATTTATGTAATTGATGATACGGGTTGGCGTGTTTATACCGTACATCAGCTGTTTATACTGTATAATTAATATTCGTAACCGGATGGAAGCTTCAAAAAGTAAACGCTTTAAAAGTAGCTATTCATTTATATGACGATGCTAAGGTTAACACCCCTTGCCGGAGTCAGGAAACATGCTTCGATTTAAGGTAAACATCCCTTGCCGGAGTCAGGAAACATGCTTCGATTTAAGGTAAACATCCCTTGCCGGAGTCAGGAAACATGCTTCGATTTAAGGTAAACATCCCTTGCCGGAGTCAGGAAACATGCTTCGATTTAAGGTAAACATCCTTTGCCGGAGTCAGGAATCAGAAACATGCTTCGATTTAAGGTAAACATCCCTTGCCGGAGTCAGGAAACATGCTTCGATTTAAGGTAAACATCCCTTGCCGGAGTCAGGAAACATGCTTCGATTTAAGGTAAACATCCCTTGCCGGAGTCAGGAAACATGCTTCGAATTAAGGTAAACATCCCTTGCCGGAGTCAGGAAACATGCTTCGATTTAAGGTAAACATCCCTTGCCGGAGTCAGGAATCAGAAACATGCTTCGATTTAAGGTAAACATCCCTTGCCGGAGTCAGGAATCAGGAGATCATTTTTCGATTTAAGGTAAACACTTGCCGGAGTAATAAATAATATGAATCAGAAGATTATGTTTCAAAAACTAAGGTAAACAGTTGCCGGAGTCAGGAATCAAACCAGAATTTCCTGATTCCTAAACATAAATAATTACAAGATAAAAAGAACTTTTTATATACTACGTTTTTAAATTTTCTGTTGAATCATATGTAATGTTGATAATATAATTGTTATTGTTATAATATAATGTTAGTGAAAAAAAAATAGTTCCGAATTTATTTACTTCACATAAATGACAACCATCTAGAGAGCTGATCTAAAACCTATAAAAGGACAAATCTTTGTTCAACGGATCTCACCAACACCGAATCTAAACCGTGCCATTGATATGCCCCCGTGTAGGGACAGTAAGAGAAGAAAAAGAAAATTGTGTACAAGTAAAGAAGTACAGATGCAGAAAAATTAAACAGATACCTAGGACACAAGTGTAAACAAACCTGGTTGTCACACGTCAATTAATTTATTTCTTTGTTTACTTTTCCTGTTTCGCTGTCATTCAATGTTAATATCTTTTTTCCGAACTATCTCTCCATGCAGCAAAATTTGCTGAAAACGAATTAAATTCTGCTGAAAGATGGCTAAAAGTATTGAAATGTTGCATTGTCATCAAGTTCTGAGCTATTCTAAAAGTTTCAAATGTCTAGCTACTCGGGAAGTTGGTTAAAAATCGATTGCAAGATTAGTACTGGACAAACAAACAAGAAAGCAAGCTAATAAAAACGTAGTAAAAATAGAAATAAGTTACCAGAAAACTAGTTATTTTAAATTTGTTTAAAAACATTTAGAAAATGGAAAATGTCAACAACTTAGTGGCCTTTTGGTATCGGATGACGCTCCCTTAATTTGTTAAGGGTAGGTAAGCTTTGTAAATTTAATTATATATAGGATCGTATTACGCCCAGCCCAATACATTAGATCTCGAAAGTTGACACTATATGAAATGCTCATGAAACCAAATGAAATAGATATTTTAAACTTCATTCCCTTAACTATGGAGGCAAAAAAATTAGGCTATTTAAAGGTGCGTTTTCCTAGACGTAACTCCAGCGGTAGTCGCTGGCACAAAATTATAAAGGTGTTTTCCTGCACGCGTCTCCAGCAACTATTGCAACACACCAGTATGTAACTTGAGGAAACTTATAGCTTCGTTTATAATTGGAGGTCCCAACTATTGCAACACACCAGTATGTAACTAGAGGAAACTTATAGCTTCGTTTATAATTGGAGGTCCCAACTATTGCAACAGTTACCGAGTTTCTTTACATTTAACAAAACTAATTTGCTGTTCTTTCATTAAAGTAACTGATAATATCGAGTTTTTTAGTGAAAAACAATGAGTGAATCAAGTGACTTTGACGAAAATGTGGAGAATAATACTCCTCCAGAAATAATTAATTTGGCAAAAAATACACTTATGAATTAGTGCCATCTTTATCAAGAGAGAGATACGATCTTACATACAGCAAGTTTATTTTTTTCTGTATTTATTATTTAAATCTAACAATCGTAGATAAAGTACGGTACGCAACTCGTGCGAAAACGGCATTTTGCATTGCTCGTGTGGATTTACCACCCTCGCTATCGCTCGAGTGCAAACCCCACACCCGCATGCAAAATGCTACTTTCCGCACTCGACGCGTAATGTACTATTACTACTTTAAAATAAATAAAACCTTTAAAAGTTGTAATTTAAAGAAGCACGGACCGAATAATAAAGACTTGTTTCAGATAGTAGTCAGACTGGTTTTGGCTAAACGCCAACATCAGTAGAAGAATGTAAAAATCTGAAAGTTTAAGTTATGTCAAAGGGTTTAATTTAAAGAAGGGCACCGATCGATACTTGGTGGATCAGAACATTACCAGACCGGTTTTTGGCTAAACGCCATCATCAGTGAAATAATTTAAAATTCTTAAGAGTTTAAAATTAAGACACAAGGAGGCTCAGTAGGATATTAAAAATGGAAGATTAGAAGATTAAAAATGGAGAAGAAGATTATCTTTTAAAAAAAACCTATCTGTTAGATGGATTTTCCAAACCTTATACTAATCCACGAGTATTTGCCTACTTTATCCTACCAAATACTTCCACTTGGACTCTTCAATTTCTTTTGCTGATGATAACTCTTAGTTGAAATCAGTCCAATGATCTTGAAATCAAGTGCCAATATTGCGAACTTCTTAGAATCATAAATTAGTAAATGTTTATAATAACTAAAGGTCGACCAAGAAGTCATGGAAATGTGAGGAGTGCGCTAGTGTCGCCATGTACAGTCAGTTTTTATTAAAATAGACCACTGTCAAAAAATACAGTGTTGTTCTTTTGTTATTAATAATTTTATTTTTGATAACTTCTATATTTTTTGCAACAGGCAACACTGTACCTGATAAGAAATCACAATAATATACGATAATATCTTTATATTATTATTTATTGATTATTCACAATAATATTCTTTAAATCTAAATAAATTTTCTTCTTCCTTAATCGATTTTTTTCTTCCTCTTTATTTCTGAGTTTGATTTGTTACTTTTTTATTTCTGTTATATTTGTTACTTTCCTTATTTCTGGATTTTAGTTATTCATTTTTTGTGAATTATTATTTGTACTATTACCTCTCTCGGATTGTTTTTGGCAATTTTCTCTTTGGTAAATTGAATTTCCTGGTATTATTAAAAACATGGATAATAACGCGAATTCAAAATTAGGAAGAAATTATACAAATAATGAGATTCTAAGATAAGTTACTATAAATTCGCTAATATTATTTTGATTAATTGTCATGGAGAGCAATCATTTTTATAATAACAAATATATATTAGATTTGTTCCAACCCCATTATTTGTAGTGTTCTTTGCATTTGCATCATCATAATGAATGGTACAAAATCAAAATTGTTGTGTGACAGTTGTGACTATAATTCGTATTGTATAAAACAAACAAAACAGGAAACCTAAAAGATTGGAAACCTTCTTGTTGTTGTTATTCGTGAGATTTGACGTAACTGCGCATGACATACAAACTAGAAATGGGTATTGTCTTAGCACCCGACTGTACTGACTTCGGCACTACTCGGAAGTTCCGATATTAAACGAAGTTAAGCTTTCCGTTTCTCCCGTGTTCATGACTTCTTGGTCGACCTCTAATAACCATCTCAATTTCCCTACTCGAAGATGATCGAAGTTAATTCAAAATTGCATGTATAGAGGGGAATTAAAAATGACTAAATCAAGTCAAGTTCTTTCTTAAGCTTTCTTTTTAAACTTACAACGATAAAAGAAGTGAAGCTTAGGACTTAGCAAACTTCGAGACACGATTGTCGGAAAGGCTGGACTCAGTAGAGAATTACGATGCACCAGCGTCGTCTATTCTATTGCAATTATTTGCTTCCTATTGCGTTATGTTCTCAGGACATGGACGCAAGCTTTAGACGGCAAGCCTTTGATCAGTGTATAAAGAAACGAGCTCATTGTGAGCTGTTACCTACAAGAAACTAGCGGTTCACATCATGATGAACCTTGAAATGAACATTGTTCTAATACTAATATGCCCACTAATTCTATGATTCTATAATAACTAATTGTCCTAATTAATTATTCTTCATTTGATTTTTACAGTTCACTTTCTTGATCATAATAAATTTCCTGTATAGATATTTGCTAATATTATGGGGTAACGAACCGTATAAAGTTTTATTTTTTATAATGCATAATTTCTAACTTATCTAAAATGTATTTACTAGTAGATTCAATAGATGAAATAACTAATAAGCAATAAAAATATGACTGATTACCTAATTATGTCGCTATTTAAAAAATCGGTCCGAGACAACTGAGACTAACTTTCTCATAATATAATCTCGGTCCCAGATCCCAGAAACTTATTGTTTTCGATTTTCAACAAAATCAGATTTATTTTCATCTATGTCCCGGAAACTAGATTTTTCCCGGGAAAACGGCTTATATAGTTAGATTCGTAATTAAATGGATTACAGTTTTTTCAGAGTTTATAATCCATTTCTCGATTTCACCACGGGGTATGATTTTTCTGATCATTTATGACAAATTTTGTCAAAATTGGCCCTGTAGTTTAGGCTCCAGCACAGACTTTGCTTGCACAGACGACAGATAGGCAATTTTTAAAAACCACATCTTTGGACTCAGGGGATCCCAAAACGTGTAAATCTAAAAAAAATCTCAAAATCAAATTTTCGCGCCATCACAAAACTTTCTCTTTATATGAGAAAGTAAAAATAAAATTGTAAAATCTTCTATTCATTGAAGTTTTGTTATTGCTTAGATATAAATTACTCCGTAAAAAAGAGTATACTTTTAATATTCCTTGATTGAGATCCAAAAATGTCAGTTCTTTACAGTCAAAGCATAGAATAGAAAAGCAGAAAACTTATTAAGATTGTAATAGTACATTACGCGTCGAGTGCAGAAAGTAGCATTTTGCATGCGAGTGTGGAGTTTGCACCCGAGCGACAGCGAGGGTAGTAAAACCACACGAGTAATGCAAAATGCCGTTTTCGCACGAGTTGCTTACCGTACTTTATCTAGGATTGTTAGATTTAAATAATAAATACAGAAAAAAATAAACTTGCTGTATGTAAGTTCGTATCTCTCTCTTGATAAAGATGGCATTAATTCTTGAGTTGTATATTTTTTGCCGAATTAATTATATCTGGAGGAGTATTATTCTCCACATTTTCGTCAAAGTCAGATGTCAAAGTTAAATGTAAACAAACCCGCTAATCGTGCGTAAAGCGGAAGAATTCCTCTTCTTTACCGCCCTAGGGTGGTAAAGAAGAGGAATTCTTCAGAACTATGAGACACGTTGCGCATGCGCAATGAATACAAGTGCGTAAAGAATCACTTTCTAGGCATCTAAACAGAGATACAATGTTTATATTTCGTATCAATCGTAGATAAAATTAATGTACCGTTTTGCTATTTGGAATCATATATGTAATACTTATTAGTTGTATATTGACGATGAATATTTAACAATATGTGGTCATTGTAGGATACTCATGTGAGCTATTTTATATCTATATCAAACATCAAATAAAAAACCGAAAAAAATGAAATAAATATATATATATATATATGATTTGTGCATAGAAACTTATACATAATTATTTATTTTCTTTGGGTCGTTTAGGGTTAAATGAAATTAGCTAATTCCTCCTTTTCTTTTCTCTAAGAACAACAGCTATATTTCGCCCTAACTAAGAGCTTCTTCAGGCTATAACATAAAAAATCAAACCAAATTTTTCTATACATTTTTTAGTCTCTCCCTGTGAGTCATACAGGGAGGATTCGTTTTAGTTTTAAATTATCTCAATCCATAGTATGGAATTCATGTTTTATATGCTGTTTATTGACGAGGTTCTTTAACTGACGAAAATTGTGGTTTTTTTATTCTAAATAAGACTATGCCATAGGAAATATTACCAGGTATTTATTTTTAATTTTATTTTTGCTATGTTAAAACTGTTTTTTTTTTTAAATCAATTTATTCACCATTTCATTTATATAAACAAAATAATGTATACAAAAATTTGGTTTGATTTTTTATGTTATAGCCTGAAGAAGCTCTTAGTTAGGGCGAAATATAGCTGTTGTTCTTAGAGAAAAGAAAAGGAGGAATTAGCTAATTTTATTTAACCCTAAACGACCCAAAGAAAATATATAATTATATATAGTTTTCTATATACAAATCAAATTTAAAAAATCGGTCCGAGACAACTCAGACAAACTTTCTCATATATGAGTTCATAATTACTTAGCCCAGTGTTTCCACTTATTAGTTTTCAAATGTACATTTAAATATTATTGAACATTTCATCAAAATTTATCATAAAAATAACTTCTCCTCGGCGGGGAATCGAACCCGGGCTCTCTCCATCCGCGTTTTAAGCTAATTTCTCAGGAACTAGATTTTTCCCGGGAAAACGGCTTATATCGTTGGATTCGTATTCAAATGGACTACATTTTAGAATTTTTTAATCACAATCGTCGGAACCGTTTTCGAGAAATAATTTTATTTTCAGGTTTTTTCAGAGTTTTTGGGGGGTAGCGCCCCCAAAATTAGAGCTAAAATTAATTTCTCGATTTCGCCTCGGGGTATGATTTTTCTTGACATGTATGCCAAATTTCGTCAAAATCGGCCCAGTAGTTTAGGCTCCAGGCGTCTGCACAGACGACAGACGACAGACGACAGACGACAGACGACAGACAGACAGACATTTTTTAAAAACCCCTTTTTTGGACTCAGGGGACCTCAAAACGTGTAAATCCATCAAAATCTCAAAATCGAATTTTCGCGCCATCACAATACTTTCTCTTTATATGAGAAAGTAAAAAAGGGTTCACCATAAAGAAAAATTATAAAAATATATATATATTCTAAAACGGTTCTAATGTTTTAAATCTGCTGCATTTAACCAGTTTAGCGATATTAGTTGCTTCTACGGGGAATATATAATTGACAAGATAATGTCGTACGAAGATAGGGAATATTACAATAGAAATAGAAATTTTTTTAAAAAATTAAAATTTGATGTAGGGTAAGGATACTGAAGAACTATGACTAAGGATACTACAATAGGGACCACTGCAATAAAAATATGGTATATTGAGTAAGGATTCTACATAATGAGAATTAGCGCAATAACAATGTCGTGTAGGGTAAGGAAACTGTAGAACTAAGACTAAGGATACTGAAATGGAGACTACCGGAATAAAAATATGGTATATTGAGTAAGGATTCTACATAATGAGAATTAGCGCAATAACAATGTCGTGTAGGGTAAGGAAACTGTAGAACTAAGACTAAGGATACTGCAATGGAGACTACCGGAATAAAAATATGGTATATTGAGTAAGGATTCTACATAATGAGAATTAGGGCAATAACAATGTCGTGTAGGGTAAGGAAACTGTAGAACTAAGACAAAGGATACTGCAATGGAGACGTGGAGGATACAGCAATAAAAATATGGCATATAGAGTAAGGATTCTACATAATGAGAATTAGCGCAATAACAATGTCGTGTAGGGTAAGGAAACTGTAGAACTAAGACTAAGGATACTGCAATGGAGACTACCGGAATAAAAATATGGTATATTGAGTAAGGATTCTACATAATGAGAATTAGGGCAATAACAATGTCGTGTAGGGTAAGGAAACTGTAGAACTAAGACTAAGGATACTGCAATGGAGACGTGGAGGATACAGCAATAAAAATAAGGCATATAGAGTAAGGATTCTACATAATGAGAATTAGCGCAATAACAATGTCGTGTAGGGTAAGGAAACTGTAGAACTAAGACTAAGGATACTGCAATGGAGACTACCGGAATAAAAATATGGTATATTGAGTAAGGATTCTACATAATGAGAATTAGGGCAATAACAATGTCGTGTAGGGTAAGGAAACTGTAGAACTAAGACAAAGGATACTGCAATGGAGACGTGGAGGATACAGCAATAAAAATATGGCATATAGAGTAAGGATTCTACATAATGAGAATTAGCGCAATAACAATGTCGTGTAGGGTAAGGAAACTGTAGAACTAAGACTAAGGATACTGCAATGGAGACTACCGGAATAAAAATATGGTATATTGAGTAAGGATTCTACATAATGAGAATTAGGGCAATAACAATGTCGTGTAGGGTAAGGAAACTGTAGAACTAAGACTAAGGATACTGCAATGGAGACGTGGAGGATACAGCAATAAAAATATGGCATATAGAGTAAGGATTCTACATAATGAGAATTAGCGCAATAACAATGTCGTGTAGGGTAAGGAAACTGTAGAACTAAGACTAAGGATACTGCAATGGAGACTACCGGAATAAAAATATGGTATATTGAGTAAGGATTCTACATAATGAGAATTAGGGCAATAACAATGTCGTGTAGGGTAAGGAAACTGTAGAACTAAGACAAAGGATACTGCAATGGAGACGTGGAGGATACAGCAATAAAAATATGGCATATAGAGTAAGGATTCTACATAATGAGAATTAGCGCAATAACAATGTCGTGTAGGGTAAGGAAACTGTAGAACTAAGACTAAGGATACTGCAATGGAGACTACCGGAATAAAAATATGGTATATTGAGTAAGGATTCTACATAATGAGAATTAGGGCAATAACAATGTCGTGTAGGGTAAGGAAACTGTAGAACTAAGACGAAGGATACTGCAATGGAGACGTGGAGGATACAGCAATAAAAATATGGCATATAGAGTAAGGATTCTACATAATGAGAATTAACGCAATAAAAATATATCATAAGGTAAGGTTATAGAAAAATGAAAGCTATCCCAATAAAAACATATTAGAGTAAGTATACTGCAAATTGGAGATTAACGTAGTAAAAATGTTTTTATGAAAAATTTTTCTTTTCGCAACCTTCTGTTGACTTGTGCAGCACCATCAAATCAGTTTGTGTTAGGATTTAGAAAACACATATATAACAAATAAATGTTTGTATTTTTATTTTGATAAAATTATATTTTTTAAGAACATTTTTATATTATTATAAAGATTTTTGTTTTGTTTTTTCTTGGCTTATAATTAATGACTATAACTATCTGATACTGAGATATCTAAAAAACCATATATGACACGTAGAGTATATTGTATATATCCATGCATAACTACTAGATAAACCAATAAGAAACGATATCCTATAAATACGAATTTCAATAATAATATCTAACAAAATAACCTTTTAATCTTATAATAACATAACAGTAAACAATGTGTTATGTAAATAATAAAGAATTGCGTCACGTGTGTTTAAATCCATGACTAGATAAAGATTCTTTTATTTTTTTCGAATGTTCACAATCTCGAGCAATTCTCAATGAGAAACATTTATCTTTTAAATTACTGGTGATAAATAAATTATTATCAATGAACCCCTTTTTTCATTAATAATTTTTTCCATTAATAATTTTTTCTTTTTTTTTAATAATGTAAATATAATTATTTTGAAACCTTTTTTTTTAATTCTCTTTAATTTTATGTATTCATTTTTAATTACACGTATAAAAATTTGTTTTATTAAACCACTTTAATTTGGTTTTGGTTTTATTTATATTTATAGATTGAATTTATAAATATTTTAATTTTTTAAATTTATTTACCAATTTTTTTTTTCAGAATTGATGATTTTTTAAATATAATTATAAATTTTCATTTTCCGCTATAATTTGATGTAATGAGCTGTCATTTATCATTTCTTTAATTTATTAAACTTCTATTTACATTTATGAATACGCCTCAGATTCGATAAAGGGTTAAACTGGTTTAAAAACTCATTTAATGCAGAACATTTCGACGTTGTCAGGGAAGTGAAGCATGTCATTTAGCATTTGCCTCGGGCATCGATTTTGCTCCGGCACGACACAGCTTAAAGTTGTTTTTTTGGTGGGGGGGGAGTGTTTGAAAACACATTGAATTTCTCATTTATTTATTTAAAAAAAAAATAATACAAACCAAATATACACACGTGTTTTTCAATTTATTTTAACGGATGAATGCCCATGACACATAACTGAATAAGCCTTTCCAAGTATGGTTACAAGTTTGTAAACATCATTTGTTTAAAAAAAAAAAATATCCTTATATACATCTATATAGGATTATATATTTTTTAAATAGGTGTTTTTTCGGAACATATTATGTGTGGCATACAATTTATCTAAAATTAATTATTTATTTAACATAAATTAATAAAATTAGAATAAATGAAGGGAAAAAGGCAGATAAAAACAGACTCCGAAGCCGGACTTTGAACCACGGATCTTTGTATTTCCAGTCCCATGCCTTACCAATATAGCAACAACGTAATAAAAGTATGTATATACATATATCTATATATATATATATATATATATATATATATATATATATATATATATATATATATATATATATATATATATATATATATATATATATTTATATATATATGTATATATAGTCTATGCCTTACCAATGTAGCAACAACGGAATAAATCAAATATATATACATTTATATATATATATAATAAATAGGTACATTCTTCATTACATTGTCAATTTCCATCAGATATAACATGTCACTAATAAGTAGTATAATAATGTAATGAGTACTATCAAAAGCAAATAAATAAAATAAAAACAATAAAATTCTAACCTTTTAAATATCAGATAAATATTCAGAGACTGAAGAATACACTTTATCTTTAAGCATTTGTTTTAATTTCCTAGCCAATTTGTCAGGAGGTGAAGCTTTTATGGTTCTAGGAAGGTAATTATACAAAATTATAGATGAATTTGACGGGAAGGATCCGTATAATTCTGTGCGACAAATTGACAGCACTAATTTGTTTCTTTATATCTAGGGTTAAGGAGTATCTGGGGGTTGAGGAGTTGCGTCCTTGACGCCACGTAAGGTAGATCGGCTCCGTAAAGTTTTAAGATTTTAAGTGTTAAAAAGTGTATATTTTAAAGTTAAATTTATATAGTAAAAATCTATAGAAGAAGATCTTTTCGTTTTTTTAATTATCGCAGTTTAAATTCTTAGGACAGTGGAGTTATATTATTTTAAAGTTTTTATTTTAAATCGTGAAAAACGGCCGTGAATAAGAGCTATTGTTTAGCTAGTTCCTAGAATTGCCCTAGCGAGGAGAAGGGGAAACGAGTCAAACCGAATTTGCGTAGTGCGCATGTGTGTAAATCAGTTCATTCATAAATAAGAATATCGCAGGATCTTGGTGGGAGAGTCATTGAAAGATTCCAAGAACTCACCCCTTCCACTAAAAGTCAAGAAGGGGCCAACATAACTAGACTAGCTGTAAGTAACTCTACTCGTCACTCATTCCTAATCTTAATCCTTTGTTTGTAAACATGGACGAGGCAAAATTAACTGCTTTGGTAGAACAATTCTCACAGACTGTGAAGACTGAAATGAACGCAGTAAAAGAAAAATTAAATGAAATCATAATGCAGCAGTCTGATATAATTTCAACCAATAAAGAACAGGAAATTAGAATAAATTACGTAGAGAGAGAAATGAAAAAGAGGAACATAATTATATTTGGATTAAAAGAAAATAAACCAGAAACACGTCTACAGCTTGATGAAATTATATTTCGCCTCATAAATGATACGCTCAAAGTTTCACTACAAGAATCAGATATAGATTCCGTCGCAAGAATCGGCAAATATGATAAAGAGGACCGACCGGTTTGCCTTCAGTTAGTTTCCTTTAGGAAAAAACTAGAAATAATAAAATATAAAAATCATCTCAAAAACCAAAAAATATTCTTGGATGAAGATTACCCACCTAAGGTGAGAGAAGTAAGGAAAAATCTTATTCCTCAACTAATTGAAGCTAGGCAGCAAGGTAAATTTGCGGTGGTCCAATATGACAAATTGGTCATTAAAAATTTTGATCATTCAAAAAAAGAGGAGAGGCAAAAAAGACCGTTCGAAGTTTTAAGTTCGGAGGGAAGTCCAGCCAAAGTAAGCTTACCGAAAAGGAAAAATAGCAAAGGAAAGATACAAATGCCCCTTGTGAACTACTTAGAAAGCGAAACTAAAAATACTGGTCAAAGCAGCAAGGTGAAGGAAAAAACAGGAAATAACGAAGAGCAACACGATAATGTAAGAGTAACATAGCAGTCAAGGAATTTAAAGGATGGGACTAAAGGCAAGCGGAAACTGGAAATGTTAAAGGACTACAAAGATCAAACTATTATTTACACCTATAACTGCCGATCACTCAGGGATGATGCAAAACTGCAAGAACTGATAGAAGAATGTAGAAATGTTGAATGGGACATTATCGGCTTGAGTGAAGTGAGGAGGGACAAAGAAATGCTTCTGGATCTAAACGATGAAAGTATAGTGGCGTATTTCAACGGCGAAGGTCCTAATGGTGGCACAGGCTTCTTAGTTAATAAATCCAAGAGAAAAAACATATGTTCATATAAAGCCTACTCCCATAGGATATCAAGACTGATTTGGAAAATAAGTAAAGAACAAGGAGGAGGTCGTATGAAGATCATTCAGGCTTACGCACCTACGTCTGAAGCTCAAGACGCTGAGATGGAGGCATTCTATAACATGTTGCAGTTAGCTCTAGAGGAAGACACCTGTAGATATATACTAATCATAGGAGATTTTAATGCTAAAGTAGGTAGTGGAAGGGACTTCGAGGCATTAGGTGCATTTGGCTATGGTAGGCGAAATG
This sequence comes from Gerris lacustris, assembly GCA_951217055.1. Classification (NCBI taxonomy): domain Eukaryota; kingdom Metazoa; phylum Arthropoda; class Insecta; order Hemiptera; family Gerridae; genus Gerris; species Gerris lacustris. Next base: position 55,927,673 of record OX578285.1, read on the forward strand.
AAAGAGGTATGATGCTTTTAGAATTTATAGAAAGTTATAACTTGTATATTATGAACAGTTATTTTAAAAAACCCTGCGAGAAAAAGTGGACATGGTTAAGCCCCGACGGAAAGACAAAGAATGAAATCGATTTTATTATCGCTAATAGAAGAGAAATATTCACAGACGTCGAAGTAGTAGATACTATTAACACCGGAAGCGACCACAGGCCAGTAAAGTGTATAGTGCGATTGCAAAAATCGAGTAATTGCAAAAAGAGGAAATACAAATATATAAATAAAAGGTCGAATAAAGATATAAGCGTTATCGAGAATACCGGCGGAGATATGTATGAGAACTTACTTAAACAGGAGTTAGAGTGTGTGGCTTGCGAAACCAACATAGAAAGGTATAACCAACTGCTTGTAACAGCCATAAAGAAAACCACAGAGGAAATAGTAAAAGCTGCAGAGAACGACAGCAAAGAAAAGAAGAATAAAATACCAAGAGAAATATTAAAGAAGCTAGAAAAGAGAAGAAAACTTAAGAGAGCAGGGCGAGATAAAATTGAGTTCAGGGACCTGTCAAAGTTAATAAGAAGTGAACTAAAAAAATGGAGTTATAACAAACAAATAAAAGAACTAGAAAGAGTAATTGAAACAGGTGGAAGTATAAAAAAGCTAAAGAAAAGCCAAGCAGTAGGAAAGGAAAGAATAATAGCAATGAAGGACAACCTGGGCAGACTAAAATCTCAGAAAACTGAAATTATAGATTTAATAAGTCAGTTCTACGCTGAATTGTATCAAGATATAGAAAAGAAAGAATGTATACTAGAAACGAGTTCAAGCGAGCAGGCACCGGAAATAATAAGCGACGAAGTCGAATGGGCTCTGCGTACTATGAAGAATGGTAAGACATGTGGAAAAGATCAAGTACTTGTAGAGGAATTAAAGTTAGGTGGCCAGACGATTATTAAGGCACTTACAAACTTAGGAAATTTATGTTTGAGAGAAAGAAGAATCCCTGAAGACTGGCTAAAATCCCAACTAATTTTAATATTTAAAAAAGGTGATAAGCACAACATTGAGAATTATAGGCCTATAAGTTTACTATCGATGATCTATAAAGTTATAGTAAAAGTAATTACCAAAAGAATAGAAGAAAAATTAGATCTCGATGTTAGTATTTCTCAGACTGGAGGCAGAAGAAACTTTTCTACCCTTGACAATATTTTCGTCATCAGGCAGCTCATTAATAGAGCATACGAATATAATTTTCCACTTATCCTTATCTTTATCGACTTTAAAAAAGCATTTGATTCCGTGTATAGAAGTTACATCCTAAAAGCTATTGGAGAAACAGGTATGGATGCCCAATGCACGAAAATACTAGAATATATTTACAACGGAGCAATTATGGAAGTTAAATTAGAGGAAGAAAAGAGGGAAGTAAAGATAAATAGAGGGACCAGACAAGGAGATGTACCGTCAGGAAAAATATTCATTAAAGTATTACAGCAGGCGTTTAGGGGGCTAGAATGGGAAGGATTAGGAATAAGAATAAACGGAAGATGGCTGAACAAGTTAGAATTTATGGACGACGTGGTCTTAATCGCGAAGAATAAAAAAGAAGCGGAAATAATGCTGAAAGATGTGATAGATCGTACACGTGTTATAGGTCTCGAGCTAAACAAGTCCAAATCCAAAGTAATGACTGTAAATATTAACCAAGAGGAAGGAAAGGTTCAAGTAGAAAGCGAACTGCTTGAGAATGTAGACAATTACATTTATCTTGGAAGCTTAATTTGCAAGGATATAGACGGCCAGGATAAAGATGTCAGTAGAAGGATATCAAGCGCTTGGAGAGCTTACAATAAGTACCGAAATCTGTTCCGATCAGAAGTAAGTATGAACAACAAGAAGAAACTATGGTCTATGTGCGTGCTTCCAGTTCTGACCTACGGTACTGAGACGTGGACTCTTAAAGAAGAAATCGTCAGGAAACTTAGAGTGGCACAACGGTCAATGGAAAGGAGCATGATAAAGATCACTAGGAAAGATAGAAAGAGAAATAGCTGGATCAGACAAAAATCAGGATTAGACGACGTTGGAAGTGTGGTTATGGAAAGAAAGTGGAGTTGGGCTGGCCATATTGCCAGGACAAAAGACGACCGATGGACTAAGATATTAATGGATTGGCACCCACTGGAGTTAAAAAGGAGCAGAGGAAGACCAAATAAAAAATGGGACGAAGAAATGAGAAAAGCTTGTGGAGGAGTCACGTGGCAAAGGGTAGCCAATGATAGAAAAGAGTGGAAAAGGATGCAGAAAGTTTATGTAGATGTATGGCATTTTAATAATTAATGAAAGAAAGCAAAAAAAATAAAATAAAATAAAAAAAATAAATAAATAAATATGTATATATATATATATGTGTGTATGTGTGTGTGTGTGTGTATGTGTGTATATGTATATGTATGTATGTATGTATGTATGTATGTATGTATGTGTATATATATGTATATATGTGTGTGTATGTGTGTGTATATGTGTGTGTATATATGTATATGTATGTATGTATGTATGTGTGTGTATGTGTATGTATATGTGTGTATATGTATATATATATATATATGTATATATATGTATATGTATATATATATATATATAAGTATATAAGTCTATATGTGTGTATATGTATGTATGTATACATGTATGTTTGTATGTGTATGTATGTATATAATATAGACATACTCTTATTATGTAAAATAGTATATTATGCCAATGGTATAATAAAAATAAATTAATATAAGATAAATTTCTCGGAGAAAATCTATGTATTTACGTTACAAGTATTTTTTATTATGTTTATTATTTCTAGTTTAAAGAAGAATGTTTATTGTTTATGTTATAAAAAAAAAAGAATGATTATTGTTTATGCAACTCTAACCCGAGACCGGGTCCACGGCCTAGGCCGATTTGCTACTGTATACTTGAAAATGTTTTGTATTGTTTTATCACAATTGTATATTTTCGTAGCAATAAATGGATTATTATTATTATTATTATATCTAGGGTTCCTGCTGTGAATTTCAGATAATTTTAAACTTTTCTCTGGATTCCTTGCTGCATACATACAAAAGCATCTTTTATGAAAATGATAGGAAAAGTCAAGAATCCGTGTTTTATCAAATATTCTTTGCAAGACGTCTTACAGCTTAAACCGAGAATAGTTCATATTATTATCTTCTGTAGTATAAAAACGCTTTTAGCTTCTGGTTTATTGTCCCAAACTAACACATCAACGCAAAATGTGGATATACTACTCCGTAATAAATCAGCATTAGAGTCTCTAAAGAATTGTATCTTTTAAGTGCTCTGATTATAAAACAAGCTCCTTTCAGTTTATAGAGAACAGATAACAGATGATAATATATGTTGTTGAAATCCAAGTGTGTTATCAACTAAACACGTGAAATATTCTATATCTTTTTAGTTTGAAAACCAAGTCCGCATCTATTTGCTTCATCAATTTGCAGAAGCCATTTGATAGTGGACTATGGCTACGGGCAGTCCTTGAGAGCAGGGGAATCTCAAGCAACCAAGTCAAAAAGCTTTTAGTATCAAAATGCTGTCCGTCAGGGGCGTAGCTATCGGGCCGCAGCGCCCGCGATCGCGGACGGGCGCAGGCTTGAGGGGGCGCAAAATCAGAGAAGAAAAGTTAGGTAGAATTTGAAAAAAAGAGAAAATGACAGCAAATCTTGTTCTTGAAAAAAAAAGTTTCCCCGAACGAAACCACAACACTTTGGGTTCTTATATGACAATTGACGAAGAACAAATAAGTCTCTATAAACATGGATAGCTCGAGACATTCAATTTTTAACTCTTCAATTTTATATTGGCAACATAGAAAACTAATTTAATTTATATCATTTAAATGACACATCACTTATGTAACCAAATACGTATTAACCATAAACTAGCTTGTATTTCTTTTATTTTTCTTCCGAACGAAAGCTATGTAAAAAGCTAATTTAAAAAGTGATCTCCGATTTCAAAAATTTAATGATAGAAATCTTTTTCAGATAAGGGAACATTTTTGGTACCGTGTCTGTCGCTCTCTACAACATTTTTGCAAACCGCCATATGCCATATCATAAAAACTTCTTTTCTGATTTTGATGACATTTGGATGTGTCACAATTAGCCCCGCGCAGGGTCTCATATATATGTTTCATCCTTCCCCGCTTATTAGTTTCTCTTCGACAAGCGCAGATATTTTATAATTTATTAATAATACATATATCTTTATACTACTCTTCTGTTTTTTAAGAAATTTAGATCGTTTCTTGAATATAGCCCACAGATAGACCAATTTTTAATTTCAAACGTGTGTGCTCATTTAATTTTGCCAAAATTTAACTTTTATTCATTTAAAAAATAATTCAACAATTAGAGTGACACATAGCTTCTTCGAGCCTTATCTCGAATACTTGATTTTATTCTTTTTTGGAGAGATGGTCTTAACGTATATAATACACAAATAAAGTCAAGTATTTTCCACGCCTACACAAATCCAACTATCTTTATTGATGTAACAAAATAAACGTGTGTATAAATTTCATCTGTCATGTGTCAATACATTATGACAAATAGATGTGTCCGCCACAGTACTCCCCCTCCCCTTTAAGAAAATGTTACTTTTCTTGTCCTTGAAGGGGTAGACTGTTCTTCACCTTCTGCTAAAACATATGCAGGTTTTATTCTGTCTATAGAGACAATTTTTTCTTTACCATTTACTAAAATCGAAAATGTTTTTTGTCCCTTCTTCAACACCTTGTGGGGACCGGTGTATGGTGTATCTAGCGGTTTTCGAACGCTATCGTCTCTTAGGAAGACATGAGAAGTTTTTTTCAAATCGGGATGAATGAAGACTTTTCTTTTAGTATGCCTTGAAGCTGAAATAGGTCGTAGATTTCCCATGGCTGAGCGTAAGCGTTCAACGAATTCGTGTTGTGGTTGATCATTTTGCTTTGAAGCAACGATAAGCTCGCCAGGTAGTTTCAGTGCTCGTCCGTATACCAGCTCTGCAGGACTGGCTTGTAAATCTTCCTTCACGGCTGCTCGCATGCCTAGCAAAACTGATGGTAGGGTTTCTAGCCAGTTGCTGTTTTCCTGACATTTGAGTGCTGTCTTTAGCTGTCGATGCATACGTTCCACCATGCCGTTAGCTTCGGGATGGTAGGCCGTTGTTCTTGTTTTTCGCGCGCCAATCAATTTTGCTAAATCTTGGAAAAGTTTTGACTCAAACTGCTTTCCCTGATCACTTATGACGGTTGATGGTACTCCGAATCTCGCAACCCAGTTACCAAAGAAAGCTTTTGCTACTGCTTCAGCCGTGATTTCCGTAAGCGGTATGACTTCAGCCCATTTCGTGTATCGATCTATGCAGGTGAGTAGGTATCGAAAACCGTTACGTTGTGGCAAAGGACCAACTAAATCTATATGGACTATGTTAAAACGTTCGGTATCCTGTGGAAAATCTGCGATTGGAGATTTGGTGTGACGATGTATTTTAGCTTTCTGACAGGCTTCACACGTTTTAACCCAATCCGCACAATCCTTGTCCATTCCTGGCCAGATAAAACGCTGTCTTACAAGTTTTGAAGTTGTTTTCCGACCTGGATGTGAAAGGTTATGGATTGTAGAGAATACGTTTTTTCTGTGTGAACGAGGGATGTAGGGTCTGATCTTATCCTTGTCAAGAGCACAATAGAGAGGTTTCGAAATATTAGGCAGGTTAGTCAGATGAAGTTTTAGAGATGACTTTCCCTCTAACAACATCTTGAGATCGTCGTCTACCTGACTCTCTGCGATCTGCTCGTAATCTATGGTCGAAGGTACATTGATGGCGTTGATTCTAGACAATGCGTCAGCTATGATGTTCTCTGGACCAGCTACATGTTGTATATCAGTTGAAAACTGAGCTATAAAGTCTAGGTGTCTCAGTTGACGTGGAGAACACTTGTCAAGTTTCTGTCGAAAGGCAAACGTCAGTGGTTTGTGATCGGTGTATATTCTGAAGTCACGCCCTTCTAGCATATGCCGAAAGTACTTGACGCCAGAGTATACAGCGAGCAATTCCCTGTCATAAGTGCTGTATCGTTTTTGCGTATCGGTGAGCTTTCCTGAAAAAAAACCAAGAGGTCTAGGACCTGTTTCTTCAATTTGGTGTAGTGCTGCGCCGATGGCAGTGTCTGAAGCATCAGTCGAGAGGTAGGATTATTTGGGATATTTGGGATAAAATCACTATATTTTTTTCGACATTTATATCTGAACAGTTTTTAAGATCCTCTACTTCAAAATCATCATCTAGATCTGAGTCTTCGTCTGAACTTAACTCGTTCATAATTCCTATTCAACCTACAGGGTCGCTAAACAATTTTTGTTGCGCCATTGTCTTGTTTTAATAGAAAATATACAATAAATAATGTAAAATATAAAAAATAATCGAGTATTATATAACACGGTATTACTAATGCTCGTAATTATGACGAGCAAAAATTTACTCTTATTACTAAACCTTCGTAAAAATTACGATGTATGTTTTAAAATACTGCAACTTGCGATGACACGAGTGACAGTGCAGGTTCTATATCAACGAAATCTCGAGGACAACTGAATAGTGGAAGCACTCCTGGTAGCGTACGTCCCTGCAGTCCCGTTAGATGTCACCACAGACAAAAAACTAACATTAGTATTCCAGGGTTAATGATTTAGAACTGCAAGGAGCCTCACGATGCCTACGATTGAAAGCTATTTATAATGAAAGTTTACTTATTTTATTTGATATTATTGGTGAGGTAGGATTGTACGGGGTGTATTGCGACAGGCGTGTTGCTGCTAGTCGGCGACCCTGAGCTGTCAATTCCCAGCTGGGCTCTCCAGCCACCTTCAACTTGTTCCTCTTTTTTTTATTGTTTAAAGCTTTTTTTTATTATGATTCCCGTCGTATTTCACTCCGTTGCCGGCTGCATAATGCATCTTCTTTACGAACCTCTTTAGAAATGTTTTCTATGAATTAATTCGTTTCACTGCAATGTATTTCGCGAATAAAACCGATCTCGAGTGCTTTCAAAGAGTGTTAAAGAGAAGACAAAATTTCGAAAAACCTTAGTACAAATAAAAGTAATAAAATAATATTAACTGAATGTCCAAAAAAAAAAAAAAAGAAGAATTTTATACGGCTAAACTGGCAAAAATAAAAAATAAAAAAAAATGCTGGGTGCAAATATATACATGTTCTGTTCAGTCAATTAATATCAAATAAGTACGTAATAATTGGCTAAGTACGTGCTTTTGCAACACACACCTAGGGTCCGTAAGCAATTTAACAATTAGGACGTGTTCCTTAACCAGCATAATCGGCCCAGCCTAATGAATATGGCGGCCATATTATAAAAGTTTGCTTCAGCTATAGCTTTTGAACTATTTCGAGGAGGCTTAGAGTCAGACAACTTTATCTACACTATTTGCGATTTTGATTGCTATACATCTTGAGAATGCTTTGCTTCAATACATAAACTGACTGGGGCATATTATCTCTATCTATAATAGATATAGATATAATAGATAGAGATAGATATAATAGATAGATCTATACATATAATAGATAGAGATAGATATAATAGATAGATCTATACATATAATAGATAGAGATAATACGACCCAGTCAGCGTATCCATTGAAACACAAGCATTCTAAAGTATATAACACAAAATCGCAAAAAATGTTAGATAACGTTATCTGACCCTAAGCCGTCGTATTTTTTATAGTAACGTGATCCTTTTATATGGAGATTATATATATATATATATATATATATATATATATATATATATATATATATATATATATATATATATATATATATATATATATATATATATATATATATATATATATATATATAACAAAATATGCTACTTCTGAAAAATTTCTTAAAAACTTTTTGTTTTTTTGAACAAGAATAACTATGATTTTTTCGTTGATTTGTTAAAAAAAATGTTGGGGGGAGGGGGGGGGGGGGGGGGCACAAAAAACACCATTTTCAAGGAAGGAGACATGGTGCAAAGATGAATTGGTACAGAAACGAAACTAATATTTGCACTCAGGGCGTCCTCCTCTTTCATTTAACACCGCCGCATGAAGAATTTCCGATAAGAAAAATGTAACCCCTTAAACTTTAACCCCTAGTTTTTGAAGGATGTTTTTGGGGGCTTCCCTACAATTTTCCTGTGATTCGGTTATCACACATAACATACTAGCAAAGTTTTAAGTTTTTGTGTTGAGCATTTTCGGAGATCAGGTGCGTTACAGATGGGACACACAAGCTCAGGAGTGTATATGAAGGTGCTCGCTTTTGGCTACAGACCCTAAAAGTGCAGGTAATCAGCTATGCCAACCATAAGAAGATACATTTTAAATACAGAGACCACTCCGGTGCGGTATTTAAATAAAATTCGCGTTTAGTGAACCCTTGAATGTAAAGAGAAATGAAAACTATTAAACTATAATTATTTTCTAGAAACTGCATCTGAGCTTGCTTAAAGAGCCAGTCCATCATTGGTGATCATTAATGCATAATTAACGCAGACAGTTATATACAAATACTCCTTGATGGTCCTCATAGATACTGAACATTATTGTTGATTATTAATGTATATAATTAACGCGGATAATAAATATGTAATAATAGACCTTGATGATCCTCATAGATCCTAAACATTATCGTCGATTATTAATGTATAATTTACGCGGATAATAAATATGTACTAATAGACCTTTATGATCCTCATGGATCCAGAACAGGTTGTCAGGAAAGCAAGCTAATAAAAACGTAGTAAAACAACAGTCAGACAATCAGATTTTCAATAATAATTTTGCATAGATGGAGTTGAAGAAACAGGTGCTGTATCAGTAGACTATGTTCTAATTCCTTATATAGCATCACGTACCTAAGGTTAGGTAATGTGATCCACATCTAACCTAAGGTTAGTACTCCAAAAATATTATTCAAAATTAAAATAAAATTCCACCTCCAAAAATGAACAAAATGCTTCCGCTACCAAGGTAAAGTCAGAGGGAATAGACCTGTTTTACCTTTAAGATGAAGCCTGCCAGGGTGAAAACTCCCTTTCTCAGGTAAAACAGTCGAGTAACTGTAAAAAGAAATAAAAAAAATAGATAAATGAATAAATGTAATCAATTTGAACAGTTAATTAAATTAAAGGGGCCTTAGTAACTCGTATAGGAGAGCAGTTGGCTCTCCTATTAATTAAAGTTAAATAGCATTGAGCGTGATCACAATTTGGATGGGTGACCACAGACCACAGCTGGTTCAATTCCTAGACCGGCATCGCTATATAAATGGGTAGCTGCTTGCTGCTTGTGTGAAGTGATTGTGTATGCCATTGTAAGGTTTATAGAGCTAATAAAGCGATACACTAACCCCCGTGTAATCCATAACATTAATAGAAGTATAAACCCTTTGCCAGGCCATGGCCCGTAATTTAGAGTTGTCCTTTCATGGAACTTATATTTTTATATTTAGATAGCAATCGCACTTGCTTTTTTGTTCGATAATAAAAGAAAGTGCTTTAAATGAAAATTTTTATATATGATCCATAATAGTTATAATTCAAATTTTCAAGTTTTTAGTAGTATTCATACTACGGAAAGATTAAATTTTACTTTAAATCAAATTATAATTATCTATAACTACGGAAGACATTCAGAGAAAAATAAACCCCCGCACCGGGACTCGAACAACGGGTTCTCCTATTAATCCGTTACAGGTGCTCTTACCAACTGAGCTATACGGGAGAATGATTTTTCTCTGTATGTCTCCCGTAGTTATTGATAATTATAATTTGATTTAAAAAAAAATAAAATTATAATATAATATGATCCTTAACACGGCTGTTTCTAGGTGTTTTGCCACCCTAGGCGGGAATTAAAAAATACCCCCCCCCCCCCCTTTAACTATCAACACCTTCTCCCTTTGTTATCAAGGCTAGAAGAAATTAATGTATTTGATACAAAAGAACTTGTATTTAACATAAATCCCATCAAAAGTTAAAGAAATCTAAATAAGGACTGTTATATTTTTACTTTCTCATATAAAGAGAAAGTATTGTGATGGCGCGAAAATTCTATTTTGAGATTTTGATGGATTTACACGTTTTGAGGTCCCCTGAGTCCAAAAAAGTGGTTTTTAAAAAATGTCTGTCCGTCGTCTGTCGTCTGTGCAGACGCCTGGAGCCTAAACTACTGGGCTGATTTTGACGAAATTTGGCATACATGTTCAGAAAAATCATACCCCGAGGCGAAATCGAGAAATGAATTTTAGCTCTAATTTTGGGGGCGCTACCCCCCAGAAACTCTAAAAAAAAAACGGAAAAAAAAAATTTTTCGAAAACGGTTCCGACGATTTTGATTAAAAAAATTCTAAAATGTAGTCCATTGGAATACGAATCCAACGATATAAGCCGTTTTCCCGGGAAAAATCTAGTTCCTGAGAAAATAGCTTAAAACGCGGACGGAGAGAGCCCGGGTTCGATTCCCCGCCCAGGAGAAGTTATTTTTATGATAAATTTTGATGAAATGTTCAATAATAATTAAATGTACATACGAAAACTAATAAATGGAAAACACTGGGCTATGTAATTATGAACTCGTATATGAGAAAGTTTGTCTGAGTTGTCTCGGACCGATTTTTTTATATTATTTTAAATATCTCTTATAACTTTAGTAATATTTTAGATTCTTTCTTTTAACTTTCTTTGGCTGTTTAGCACCTTCTTTACCTTTATTATAGGAAAAGTCATTAATAAGATCTCTAATGTCCAGTTTGTAAGTAACATCTTTTTCTAATAAAATTGTGGCTAGTCTTAGAAGTCTTTTGGTTTATGGAACCACGTAGATAGGGTTCTATTAATTTTAAGGCTGTCTAGTCTTGCCTGTTAGTAGAATCAGCCCTGATACATAATCCATACTATTTTGTAAAAGCAACTTATGTTAATATAATGCATTATTTACATAATTACACTAAACATTAACTTGAGAACAAAACTTTGCGAAACTCTAAATACACAATTTTAAAATAAATAAAATAATTGTAATTTTTGAAACTTGAATCGGTTATGTTAATGTATGCATAGAGTTATTCTTGTGAATATAGATGAATTATTTCCTTTGATAATAACTCCTGATGTGTTTCCTTTTCTTTTACAGGGTCTATTTTAGGCATACGAAGTATAATCTTTATGCAAATAAAGCTTTTCCCCGCTTTCCTCAATATTTGCTTTCGCTTGGTAAACATGTATGTACATGTGCTTCGTTTTGTCAAGCTTTAAACACAAGGGTATAATGACAATTAGTTATTCCTCGAACATATTATATTGACGCAGAGGTTAAAATCCTCACCCTAACCTATAAGTAAATAAAAAACAAAATTATAATAAGACAAGGGGTCGTAACATACTATGAATTTGTATAATGGTTCTCACAGGTCCAATAAAACAGTGGCAAAATAACCTGTTATAAAAATCTTTTCTTAACAATACAAAATAACTCTCATATAGGGTTATATTTGTTTCCCATTCAAGTATATAATATGTTTAATAATAGTGAGGCGGAGCATAAAGAGCTCGCGTAGACAAAAAAAAAAACTCTTTAATCGACCATATTTTTTTTCAATATACAGGGTGACCCGAAGTTATCTAGTTTTTATGGCCAAATTGAAACAAAAAATGTCCTATAAATGAAATCTAATATTTTTGCGGGAGAAAACTTTGAGTTTAAATACACCTGAAAAGATATTTAAAATGGTATGTGACATGCTATGTAACCATTACTGCAATCCCACAACTCGGCCATTTTGTTCAAAATGCCGGCAAAGAATGGAAATTTTGTAGTAATAGTTACATATTCTTTTACTACCCTTCAAAACCTTTAACACGTTCATGTATACAACGTGTCATGCATACTAAAAAGGTTTTGTTTAGTCGCCCACCATAATGGCCGCCATCTTGAAAATATTTAGTGAGGTGATTCCAATAACTATACAGTAGTCACAAATTATGAGATGCCCGTGTACTAAATTACGTTCAATTTTTTACTCCAGTTATCGTTAAACAAACGAACAAAGACAAAAACTTTTAAAAGTACTGAAAATTCTCTGAAATGAAGAACTCACTACGCTCGTCGGTCGTTCTATTACCTCAGATACAAGATTTTCTCCACGAAAGTCACATAAACGGTTTGATTAGAATTTAAAAAAACAATTTTTTTTGAAAACTCCAAATTCTCGGAACTAATTTTCTAAAAAATTAATATATTTCTATATTCCCCCCCCCGTAGCTTTTCATCCAAATATTGAGCTTAGATTGAGTCTTTGATTTTGCCTTCAGGTATGACCCTAGTAAATTTTATATAACAAATTTTATTCAAATCTGATAAGTAGTTTTTCAAGCCTCTGAACAGACAAACATACAGAAAGACAATATTCACAGAGACAAACATACAGACAGACAACACAGTTAAACATACAGACAGAGATTTATCAATCATACAGACATTTATCAATAATGTGTAATGTGTGATGGTCATATTGAAATATTAACTGGCATATGGCATCAATATCGATCGAAAAAAAGGCAACTTACTGTTAATTCATATCACCAGTGACTAATTGAGAATTCACTAATGACAACCTTAAGGAATTGTATAACATTTTAAATGAATTAAATTGATAATCTCCAAGCTCTAACGCAATCAGTTAAAATTGAATTAGGTTTGATAAATACACTACATTAAAACACATTTCCTAGAAATTTAGAACAAAATGTTTAATCAGTGTTGCCATTGCACCAAAGCATAATTTATTAATTCAAAACTCATAAAAAAAAACGATTAAGGGCTATATTCTCATCCTACTATTCCTATTTTCAACGATACACTATATTAATTTGTTAAAATGAAAACGAAAACTTGAAGTAGAAATGTTTTGGCAGATTATCCAAGGGATGTTTGGAGAGTTCGATTCTCGATGAATTAATAACATTTAGGTTCTACCTATAGTTATTAGAAAATTCTATTCTGAACTCAAAGCAAATTTTAATTAAAACTGGATACAAGAAGCAATATCGGCTGGTATCAAGCTAACAAGGCAGCAGGCATAAACAGATTCAGCTATATGAATCAATGTTTCGAAATATTAAACAGTTATTAGTACGAAATTCGATGATTTGAAATTACTAATGATTTCATTCTCTAAGGGAGACTGAATTAGATCTTGCGTGGGCAACTTTGAATGCCAACGTTTTGAAAGCATTGTAGGGATCATCGCAAGGGAGTTGCCAGTGATGTGAGCGAGTCCAGTCGGGCAACGTTAACTTGCTTAAGGTACGTTTTCCTAGACTCCAGAGATAGTCGCTGAGCGTTGGTCGCTGGCACAAAATTTTAAGAGTTTGCATGTCAAGAGGCGCTCAGCTAAGAAAACGGTAACATGCAAACTAAGAAGAGAGAGTCAGAACAGTCCTCAGCGATAGTCGCTAGGCGACTATCGCTTGAGCGTCTATCACTAGAGTCGCGTCTAGTAAAATAAAGCTGTCAAATATAATCTACAAAAAGTGAACAGAGCAATGCGAAGTTACTTACTTAGGCCGATCTTTTAAGTTACTTAAAGGAAATAAAACTTAAAGACTGATCAGGATCAGTTTATGGTCAATCAACAATGACAGTGTACTGTTTCCGATTACTTTTGAAGTCATTAACCCGTAAACTGACCTCAGTCGAAACTATATGCAATCTTATATTGGCTACTGTTTTGGAAATTTTAATGCTTATATTGTATCAGTGAATTTACTGACGATTGGATATAACCAGAAAAGGTTAGAAAACATTAGCATTCACAAATGAATACTCTACGTTATCGATAAGGGCAGTAGTTTCTTCCTTGTACTTTCAATTTATACCTGAAGCGAAGTTATGAATCCTTGCAATGCACTTGTTCCTTCGCTTGGTACCGTAAGGTTTCAGCAATCTTCAATTAATCTTTGAGAGTGAGAAAATGTTTCCGGCTCCCTTCAAGTTAAGCGGCACCGGCGCCCTGCCGACAAAGTCTTGTGGGTAGAGTGAGGGAGGGGGTAACCTTGGATGCAGTTAACGACATCGGAAGGAGGGAGAGGGTGAGCCCCAAAATCCTTACCAGAGGGTGTGTATTTCTAAAATCCTTGGGGAGGGGAGATAGAACCCTTTTCCAATCTTCCCCTCTTTGCAGGCCCTAGGTATTGTTTAAATCTTTAAATTAATACAACTTAAGAGGGGGCGCACGGGGCAAAAACTTAAAACTTCTCACAACAAATCATTTTAACAGCGAAATATACAAGATTTGTACAAATATATGTTTAACCTCACCGAATATTTCTGTGGTGAGATAGCAAAAAATGAGTTACCGTCATTTTATAATTGAGCAATTATAAAAGTTTACTTAATTAAAGAAAGTATAATACTAAGCCTATCATAAACTACAACTCCAAGACATGTCATAAACTATACACATCACCCCGAACAAGCAGTATTAGTTTCGGAAAAACAAAAGTGAAAAGCATGCGCAAACATTTGGTACCAAAGTTAATTTTCTAAGCCGGATACGGAAACCCAAAACTATCTTGACCGATTACTGTAAGCTGATATTAAAATTTGACGAAGCATTTTTATCATGTTGTTCAGACACACAATTCCCCATTGATAATTAAAGATTACCCGAAGAGGTATTTTTCTATCAAATGTATTTTTATCTAATACCAACAAGAAGTAATAACAACACGTTAAGTAACAAAAAAAAAATTTAGTGCATAGGCTTCCGCGGGTTGACTGGTAATAACTTGCATGGTTTTCCGGTGAAATCCGACGTTTCGCTTCCACTACTGAAACATCTTCAGGGGTGTGGTGCATTTACGTGAAGCAACGGTATATCTTCCAGTAGAGGAAGCGAAAAGTCGGATTTCAACCCAATTACCGGAAAACCAAGCTATTTATAACAACAAAAAATGAACAATCGACGTTTAGGATTAATTTATTTTAATACATTTTTCTTCATCAGAAAATAATGCACATGATAATTCATACCGCATCAATTATGACAAAACAAATGAAATCATTCCGAAACTAAGATTAATAAGTAATATTTAATTTTTGTTTATTTCACATGATCATCGCTATCCTCACATTTCGTTCATAGTTATCAGTCGATAATACTCATAAATTATTTATTTATTTTAACATAACCTCGCTTTCCTAACATGTTGTCCATAGTTAGCATTTGATAATACTCAAAGATAATTTATTTATTTTCGCAGAACTTCACTATATCCTCAAAATTTGTTCATAATTATGAGTCAATAATTTTGTAGTGGTAACACCAATGCTCTTACTTTCCTGAAACGACAATCTTTAATGATGAATAATCTTTAACTTATAAAAGCACAAAACTTTGGACCTGGGATCGCGCTAACGCCGCATCAAAACCGAGCGGACGATATGTCCACGTGTAGGGGACGGTGAGAGAAGAA
The DNA here is from genome assembly GCA_951217055.1 of Gerris lacustris. NCBI lineage: Eukaryota > Metazoa > Arthropoda > Insecta > Hemiptera > Gerridae > Gerris > Gerris lacustris. Next base: position 55,943,288 of record OX578285.1, read on the forward strand.
AAATGAGCCCAATATCAAGGGAATTGATAAGGTTTTGGCCTTGTACGGGTACAAGTAAAGATTTTACACATGCAGAAAAAATTAACCTATAAGTAAACAAAAACACGGGACGGTACGAAAAAGCTAAAAACCACGAAAGTTTTTGTGGCGAAAAGTTACAATCTATTTTCTATGGTTACAATTGAACCTCGTAAACAAGAGAAGGTTATTACTAGTGAAGAAATGCGTTACTGTATAGTATCTTACAAGTTATGTTATACACGTACTGTTCAGTATTTTTTCTTTATGATACATTCTTTATAATTAATGAATAAATTATTATAGTATTTTTTTTTTTAAATTCTTTTAATTTTTACAGCCAAAACATGGCGCAACAAAAATATTTACAGCCATGAATCTCAATTAATAGGAATCATTCGGAAGTAATACATTTTTCTTAATACTATTTTGAACTCTGCTTGGCTAAGACTTATAATAAAGAATACTAAAGAGACTGTTCTTTGTTTGAATAAAAATTCCAGTCATGCACCATGACTTAATGAGCGAATTTTCAAAGAAATGTGCGTATTATTGGCTTATGATAATACAGGAAAATTTTGATTTAGAATTTGGATGGGTGAAAAAAAAAGGTGTACGGGGTACAAAAGTCAAAATAGTATTTACCCTTCAAGATGCATGTCGTTGGAAAGCTCTTTAAGAGTACAGTAATTGTTGTTATATACACTTTTATCATATTTTCATATAAAAGGGGGGTAAAATGGAAAAAACACGTTTTTATGCTATTTTTGACCCTAAATTGTCAAAATTTGACCCCTAAATAAACTCCAAAAATTCTGGCCAACGAACTCATCCTTTCTTTTGATATTTTTGACATTTTGAAATTTATTTGAAATTTTTAAGTGCATCCTAAGGGGAGATATCGTCTGGAGTGACACATATATACATACATACATAAAAAAAAGTGTTAAATTTTAGGAATCGATTCAGAATGGTCTAAAACGGACTTCCATGGAAAAATTTTTCAAAAATTCGCATTACAAAATTTTTGAAGCCATTGCAATAGCGTAATTTTCTTTGAAAATTCGCTAAAATAAAGTATTATGATAGTTTAATTTAGCTGAATAATATTCGATAGGACTTATAATTTATTTTATCTTTAAGATAAATCCTACTCATTACTTTTAAAATACTCATTATACGCCGGAGTATAAAATGTGGTTTGGAGATTGCTTCAACAAAATTTGACTGATAAAAATCCAATTACGTAAGTACTGAATAAGTGTGTTACGCACTTTCAAATGATTCAAAATAAAAATCAAACATTATGGTTGACATATTTGTTGGTTTTGGGGGTATGCTGGTTTTGAATATGATAATATACTTCTTATGATGAACTTAAATTTATTTAAGGAAGAAAAATCAATTCTTTTTGTTTCGTTACTTTGTTTATGCTTATTAGTGCTGCCATTTTAGATTTTCGGTTCCAAAAAATCGGAGCTTCATTTTGATGTTCTGAAAAACATATTAAAAATCGGCAACGAGATCGTGGTCGCGTTATTAGATATTCAAGGGCCAAGGTCAACAAATTCGCTTCCTATGGCTCGGACACCAATCAAGGTGGTTATAGTAATTAAAGATAACAAAATTTCCCATAAAAAAAGTCTGATTCAATTTTACGTACAATGGTCGGTTTACGGAATAAAGGGCGAAGAATATCTATAAATATTTAGTATCCGTCGCCGCACGACTTTTTACGTACATATTTTTACAAATATCTCGCTTCCTATAGCTCGGAGGGAAATTATGGCGACGATCAAAAAGAAAGAATAATAAATTTCCCCTAAAAATGGTCTGATTCATTTATTACGTACAACGAACAGTTTAGCAAAAATTCTAGCTTTCTATAGCTTGCGTAGTGTTTGTGTTTGCACTACTTTTTACGTATTTTTGCGAATATCTCGCTTCCTCTGGTTTGGAGACCAATTCAGGATCAAATAAAAATTAAAGATTATAAAATTTCACACAGGAAACATTATGTTAATTTTTTACGTACAATAAACAGTTTGGATAATACATTGCTCCGAAGTTTCTGCACAAGGCGTAACAACGACCAATAACTTAAGCTTTTCCCTGAGGCAACTCCATGGTATGATCGTTTATTCTATATCTACGAGCGACATTTCAAGTTTGTTCGGACGTGGTTTACAAATATTATTAGTCTCCCAGTGATTTAATATTTTATGTAGGTAATTAGCTGGCCACACACGAGCGGATTTTTCCAACGGACCACGGACTTTTCCAACGGATTTGGGGAAATCCGCGGACCCGGTATGTGCGTTAGTGGAGAAACAACCGACCGGACCTTGTCGGCGGACATGAGATCCGCGGACCCCGTCCGCCGTTGTCAACACACACGCACGGACCAAAGTTTATTATTTGTACGCGGATTTAGCTCTTTATCATTTTACTATTTCTCACCCAAATAATGTTTCATTCCATATCCTTCATTTCCATATTCGTTTCATTTCTAATTAAATTCATTTCATCTTTTCAATTAAATTCTACAGTTTAAATTAAATCCTTCAGTTTAAATTAAATTTAAATTAAATTATTCAGTTTAAATTAAATTTAAATTAAATTCTTCACTTTAAATTAAATTTAAATTAAATTCTTCAGTCTCTTTCAGTTTTTAATTCGGTTTTTATTCAGTTTTAATTTTCTCCCTCTGGCATTTATTTATTCCCTATTTATATTTATATATTATAAATATTATATAACATAACATATATATATATGTATATATATATATATATA